>JAQGCA010002173.1:0-14643 GCA_034698945.1 Protaphorura quadriocellata | reverse complement strand
GGTTTGCTTTTGAATTCGAAGATATTAGAGCGAATCAATAGCAGAAGTGCTCGAACACATTTGCGATAACATAGTTTTATATATGTCGTTGGTCCGGTACTTGTTCGAATTGCTTATAAATTCAATGAACTTCAAGCAATTACATTTTGAGCACGCTCTCTGCTAAGTGCAACTGTAACATATTGGTTTTTGCCGTATGTGGTAAAAATTTGAAAAACTATTTGAAAGGTATATGGGTTAGAGCATTTTTGAAGTGAGGTTGCGTTAATTTGATTGAGATTATAAGAGGTGTGTATGGGAAGTTTGGAGTTGAGATTCAAAAGCAATTTGAAAATATCAATGAATGGCTAAAATATATCTTGTTAACATTGCGGATTAGAGTAGAGTTGTGATTTGTCTTATCCTAATCACCAAGAGTGTAAAAATCAAGTTCTTTCAATTGTAACCGATACACGTGGTAGTGAATTTTGCTCAAAATATTTCTCAGGAATTCAGAATTCGTATTTGTTTTATTAAGGATTACACTGAAGATTCACACTGAACAGGATAAGTTTAAAATTTTACAATATGCGTGCTTATCTCTCTGCTGTGACTGACCGACGTTCATCCTACAGAAGCGAATTGGTTATCTCGCATTCAATGAGAAATCTTGTTACACTATTCGGTAATCAACTATTTAACACCCGTTTTAATCATAGCAAATAATGCACAGACTTGTCTCCCGATATATAATTTAACATGAGTATTGTGTAGTTACGACTACTCAATCTTATTAGTACATTAACAATACGATCACATCAATCAAAAGTTCAGCTTAGAATTTAACAGAATTAATTTTGTTTTCCCACAAGCCCCAGACATAAAGGCAGTTCTATGCACGTTAATTTAATTGCTTCTGGTAACCTCTAAATACTTACTAATTGCATTATCTTTCAAGGTTAACATGTCGACACTTTAAACAGTCCTTACCAAAGGACCCCGCACTTTCGACCCCCAAAGCGTTTCATACAGAACATTATTCCACATGCAAGTCCTATCCCCAGGGTTAGAACGAAGCCGCCCACTACGTACATGACAACTTCCGGTTGCAATTCCGGAAAATTGACGACTGGAAGGTCTGGAATTATGGAGTCAGGCCCAACCTGAACATCACCAAATCCAGCGACGGAATTCATTGCCATCGCAATAGGAAATACCGCCCATGTGGCTCGAAATCGATGTGCCACAAATATAATTGCAATTGCGGAAAATATAAATAATACGAACTGCAGCCCAAATAATACTCGCCCTTCCGTCTGAAAATTTTCGTATTCGGTCGAACTAACTGTTCTTGGTAATCGCGTTGTGACCTCTCCCCATAAATATTTAACTCTTTTCGCTGGTTCTTGTAGTAGTGGTATCGCACCGATGGCCGCTCTACTACTCACAACATTATCCCTTAACGCAGATTCCACGCACTCGTCCCATTCCAGGCACATGCCAAAGTTGTTCGTGCGCACCCAGGTTGACGGTAAATAGTTTGTAAGTTTTGTCGACGTCGCGTTATTTCTGCAAGCAGGCAGTTTAAGTGATCTCAAAGAACCAGCAATTCTGATTCGACATGCGCACGAGGCCTCAAGTTGTACTAAACCAAACTTAGGAAATTTTATTTGTCGTTTGTCAGGGCACTCCAAAACTATCTCGTTCAAAATTGTCGAGACTCTTACGGCATGTTCGGAGACTTTTTCCATGCTAAATATATTGTCGTTCTGGCATTCTATTTGGCACATCTTACTGGCTTTCCAGTTGTCACTTATTACCGAATCAATGCAACCCGTTTTCTCCGATATGGTATCTTGCTCTTCCACAGTGTAAAATGTGTAATTGTGGCTTGTGAAATGTTTGCTTTCTGTAATGACCCTCCAGTCTCCTTCCTCTAGAATGATTAAATATTCTGGAGCTTTCCATTGACACAGAACATCCTGATATCGGAAAAGTGGACCACTGAGCCTCATAATTCTCCATGTGCTGTTGATCGGTCTGGTTAGAACCTTTATAGTCCAGTCCAGACCTTCCTTGGAAACCGTACAAGAGACTAAATCTTTGTCAGCAGCCCAAGTTTCGTCTCCAACTCCCGAAACCAACTCTAAGCCTTCTTTGTTTAGAAAATTGTTTTGTTCTTCCGTGAGTTCATTGATAAGACCCCTGATGTTTCCTCCTACTTCAAGCGGCAGCTTTTGACTTGCGCATTCAAAAATTAATTGCTTGTACATTGGAATTGTGATATTTATACCCAATGCTGGGTATATCTTCTCATTTGCTTCAGATGAATCTTCTTTCCTTTGGGACCTCTGAGACGGATCCTTAATCATTTCATTCACATTCCTTTGACGACTGCCCCCGTGTTTCCATGACACAGGGTCAGGAACCCAATATTTGTAATTGAAAAAGTCAGTGTAAACCACGGCGTTCGGAACCGGGCTTAGTTGAATTGGGGAGATGACACGTATTTCATGAAAACTTTGTATTTCGGAATTTGCACGGTAAAAATGAAGAGCGATAAAGACGATCTTTGCAAACAATGCCGCGGCATATGTCATTTTGGCGGTTTCCTTAATTTCCGTGTACCAAAGTTTAACGATTGTCGGAGACCAGTCAACTGTTATAGATTTTTGAATGTTATCTGCTCTTTGATCTCGTTGAAGTTAAATTAATCTTAGTTAATTTGATGTTCTAAACACTGACTCAGTCACGACTGAACTTCATGTACTGATACTTCCTTGTATTTGTACTAGTTTTTTCCACGCTACTACTTTAACTTATAATTTCTGAAATATGTCGATTTATCTTATGCTGCGTTATAGAAGTGAAATATCAACATTTCCTCAATAGTTGGTGGTTGCGCGTGTGATTTCTGACCAAGCCGGTTCAATAAACTTTTGTTGGCGACATGTTCATCGTATTATATTTCGAATGACAAACTCGTGTCGTGGACGCTTGTCATGAATTTTGAGACGGAGTGGAGATTCACATTGGTGTAATTCGTTTATTTGCCGACATTCTAGTAGTTCTTTCAGTTAAAAAAGTTACGTCGAGTCCAAGAAAAGTTGTTCCGGCATCCGGTTTCGGTTTTCAAAAGTAACTTTACGAATAGTTAGTAAACAAATTCAATAAGGAATCGGACTTTTGATGATATCGTATAGATAGGCCTGAGGCTCCAACTTGATTTCGAATGTGCGGGTCCGTCACCTCTAGCGACCGAAAAAAACTGCTCTAGCGAAAGAAATTAAACATAATGTATGGTTCTTCGCCCATAGCTCTTCACGAGCTCATTAAAACGTGAAGATTTTATTTTTGCAGTGATAGCAACAGTTTATACTAAACAATATGTAGAAAGTAAAATAAGTACATCAAAAATATTTCTTAGTGTTGCGGTTAGTGCGGTAGTGACCCCAACCGCCACTGATAATATCCATTTGACTACGACGCTCCGAAAGATATATAATAATAAAAACTATCCGATGCCGGCATAATAGACTCAATCATGTTAATGAGTCGTGTATATTATGCCGGTATACCTGTGCGGAACTACACGAACCAGATTTCCAGAGAAAGTTGTGGTTGGATTGGTTTCTTCCTGGTATTACATACTTTGCAAATCCATTGGCATATTTCCAGAGTCATACTCACTCAAGAGCTCCCCTGTCGACATTCCTCCTCAACCTTCCTTAAATGTGTGGATACTCCACTGTCGTCCTTTGCTATTTGGTACGGAATAAATTGCACAGGAATAAGTGTCCGAAATAAATTGAACTTGATTAGAAATCATCAAACAGGTTCAGACATAAGAGAAAGTGAAGTTTCACTTTCCCAAAAATCCGAAGAACTTTCGCTACCTTTTGACGCTTTTGGGGTGTGTACTTTTCCTATCAGTATTGTCGGGCAAAGGTCCGCATGTTTTTTTCTTTAAATTTAGATACACCTTCATGGATTTCGCTAGGAACTTGTCTATTGGCAAATTGAAATATACATTTTATGAAGAAGGCTGGAAATTTTGGAAACGACGTTTCAATAAAAATATTCTTACGAAAAGTTTATTTACCGAGTTTGCCAACGCCAATTCTTGAAATCAAAATATACGTAAATACAGGATGTTTTGTTCACTAAATGAATTTCGAGATTTCATGGGCGGTCTTTCATTCGTTGATTTAAAAGGCTTCTAATACTGAAATAAAAACGTGGTTGAATATAACATTCAAGGAGCCTTACGATCATATTGAACATGACATTTAGAGTGCACTTGACGCTTTATACTTCGTAGTAAACTGCTCAAGAGTCAATCCAATTTGTTCTTATTTGACAAGTCTATGGAGTCGTAGTGTTTATTTTGTACCTAGTTGTGAGTGAATAGTGAATCATGGAGGACCCTAACGTAATAAAGAAATCCTATCTTTCAACATCCGGCGGTCAGATTTTCCATCGCTCAACGATTAGCGGCCAGAATTCCCATCTCTCGACATTGGGTGGTCATAATTCCCGTTTCTCAACGTTAGGTGGTACGATTTCTCATCTCACAAAGCAAGGCTGTCAGATTTACCATGTGTTAAACATTGGCCGGCTAGATTCACAATTTTGTGGTAGTGAGTTACCCATTTGCAGGGACTATTTTATACTTTGGAGTAGTATTTAATTCCTAGTATTATAGTATTAGCAGAGGCATTTCCACGCTGTGGTAGTAAATACCGACGAATGTTCTTGTCAAATTTTCAGAATCAGAAATTATACAATTTCTTCAATTGACTTTGGAAAAGAGATTAAATGAGGTTGCATGATCATAATTAATGTACAGTACTGTATGCCAAAACGTTCTCCTTGATCATCTGGCTCGAATTCTTTGTAATACTGCAGTTGAATAGCAGGAAGAAGATAAATCAAACAATGGCTCCTTGTTCTGCTAAGCTCTATGTAAAACATTTTTGTCGGTGTTGATAACAGTAACAATTTAATAAATTAAACATAGTTACTGAGTAGTGCCGAGCTCGGACAACGCGCAGAGTTCAGAGTTCCATTAATTTCTTTAAGTGCATGCACCCAAATAGACACCTTCAAATTGACCAACACTTAACACTGCAGGTTTTTTTTCCTTGGGATTTGATTCGCTGCGCGGTAATCGGTGATTTGGTCTCAAAATGGCATGGCTAATGAAACTGACATACATACAAAAAGAAATCTCAACCAGAGTCACAGTGGTATGATAGAGCAGGGCCGTCCTTTCTAATCTCACTGTATTGAGTTTCCTAGCTAAGGTTCAATCCTAGGCCAGGTGATTTCTGAGCTTGAATTTAAACTGCTCATGCCGGACCCTGTTAGGTTTTCTCATTGAGTTTTTCTATCTGGAATTTGCATAAGATTGTAGTCAAATGAACGAATCTTGTCTGCCGCGATTGGGGGTAAAAGTTGTGGCGAGAGGATGTAAGAGAATTCCTTGGGATACGGAATGAATGGTGTGTACAGTTCGGAGGATGATCGAAAGCATTCACTCTGAGTTATCCTAATTCGACTCAAAGAATACCAATTTCTATCATTTGAAAAACAACATCAAATGTTCACCAGACCTTCCGGTAAAAGTCAAATAAATGGAAGTCTTTTTTTCAAAGAAATCTCAAAGAAATTGTTGAAATGAATGACTTAGGGGCTGAAAATGCATAATTGCGTACGTTCTGGCTAGAAATAAATACTTTAGTTTATAATATTTAATAAGGACTATTTAATGGACTTTAAGAGATACGTTGCCAAGGTTCGTTGGCAATTTTCTACTCGAATGCGAGTTGCGACACCGGCGCATTCCGCGCCACATACCAGTCTTATCCCCCAACTAAATTCCAATTCCCGCGAAATTTGAAAACTCGGAGTCAAATTCTTTCCATGTGTTCTAATTTCAATTCAGAATTTTAATTTAATTTTTGACAATTCAGTCACGTTCAGTTACAAAGCAGAGTTTATTCCATTGACTATTAGTTTCAATGACCTACTTGACCAGTGACCATTCCATCCCAATCCGATGCCCTCGAGATAGGTAAGTCGAAATTATCATTTTAATTTTTGAAAGAACTGGCACAGCCGGACGGATATTGAAACTATATGGGTAAGTGAAAGCGCGATAACTGTGTTAGAGCACACGTAACAGGAAACATTTGATCTTTGATCAATTAAATGTAGATCCTAACTATTTATTGTCGACTTTCCTTTTGAACGATTCAGGATTTTGATTTCTAGATTTGAATTTTTTAAATAACTATTTCATTTTGTTTGTAACAAGATGTGGATGAGTTTCAGTATTTGAATGAGCCCAAGACGTTTGAGGTTGACCAATATATTAAAAGGGTCAAAGTCGAGGACAGAAATGGCTGGTGCAGGCTGTACGGAAAGCCTTAATGACCTTTCTTTAAATGACCCCGTAGCCAAGGGCGGTCCAGAAGGAACTGAAGGAAAGAGCGACGTAGAACTCTGGAAAAGGGTGAATGAATTGAAATTCACGCCGGGAGCCACATTCGGTTCCATAACTAACCTCTTAATGGTTTTATCAGAATGCTTGGTCAGTTCATAATTCATAATAATTAATTACCGCAATCATTTTAACATTTACCTTTGACCTCCTGCAGGGACAATGTGGATTGGGATGATGAATTGACACAAGAAGCTGTGTGCAAGTTCAACGGAATTCCCGAGTGATCGTTGAACCAGATGAAGAAGAAATTGTACGAGTCCCAACCAGCACAATATTGGGACCAATTCTACGGAGTTAATAAAAATGAGCAAGAAGGTTGGGGAGTTCATGATGTGGCAGCAAAATGTTCATATTTTGATGTCTAATTTTAGATTTTCAGATTTTCTAAACATTGGAACTGGCTGTTGAATTTCCGGATCTCCAGAGTCCAAGTACAGTGGACAGGTTTTTTCAAGTACTTCAAGTCAGGAATAGCCCAACGGAGTAAGAATCCTATTAATGGGAAAATTCATCCTTTCGTGCATTGGAAGTTGGCTGTGGAAATGGTCAGTTCATTTGAATTTCCTTTCACTTCCGTCAAAGGTATTGCGGTATATATAAATGCTAGGTCAAGATGTCAAATAATAAATAGTCAAACCGCCCGACAAATTTTATCCAATCATAACGACGGAATATCCAAAACGGACGATAGAACATCCAAATCCAACGAGAGATAATCCAAAACAGACGACAGGTAATCCAAATTAAACGACAGATAATTCGATTCAAACGACATTTTTGGGATCAGCGGCAGAGCGTCGGCGGGCGCTGGAGTACAGAGCCCCGCACTTAAAAATATCACTCACATATCTCTCGTCAGAATTGGATAATCTGTCATTGGAACCAGATAATCCGTCGTTGGAATCTCAGTCGTTTGGTTTTTGATTATCTGTCGTGTGGTTTGAATTATTTGTCGTGTGGTTTGAATTATTTTCTGTGCATTTGGATTATTTGTCGTTCGGTTCGCTTTTCTGTCGTGCGATTAAATGGTACCCAAAGCTATTTTATGGCGTTTCACGAATTCACCGTTGAAATTATAAGAGTTGAACGTTCAATGGATTAGTTTGCATTTAACTAGGCGACTGGACCATTAACACCGTTAGGTTAATATTGCTAATTGCTCAAACACAGATTTTGTAAATAATTAGTGGATTTAGTGAGAACGGAATTTCTCCTGTTATATTGGCGTCTAACGAAGACCCTAGTCTCTTTATCTACTGTTATAATTTCTCTCCAGTGGCCGTTGAAGTCGTCTGGTCCAGTCCCGACTTTCAACCCACAAGGTTAGTATTTAACTGTATACCCAGGCTCAACCAATCATTGACCTGTCCTGTGACCCGATCAGGCCAAAACATTCTCTGATTTGTGGAATGTCTGCATTCCATTTGGGACGTGACGTCAGATAAGCAGTAACTTCCATTTCCTCCCTCTTCCCTTCGAGTTGTCACTCATTTTTGTTCTCTCAGCCATTTCTCCGAACAAGTAAGCCCAATTCACACCGTATAACAAAAATAACGGTACCACCATAGTGGTATAACGTTCAAAGTGACAAACAGTTTACACGCAGCGAAATAATTATGAAATGTTCAGGACATGCTCACCAATATGTAGTTGAATAAATTCAAAAAATTTTGACCCCTCAAATGTGTTTTGGCAATGATCAGGTCAAATTTGTCAGAAAAGTCACATCTAAGAAAATCCATTATTAGGCTACACGACGAATTAGTGTATATCCGTCTGTTGGAATCGTCTTTATGAAGATAGATTCTTGAAGTACGGACCAAACGTTTTCGGTTGGGTTAAATTCCGGGCTATTTCCTGGCCAATATTAACTATCGACCGAAGCCAAGAAAAACCCTACCCTAGCCCTACCGCATTGTAGAATGAGTACGCTCACTACCAAGCTATCATATCTTTTGTTTTGGAGATTGTATAACAAGCTTAACCAAAGTCAGGTCACGATAGTCCTGAGCATTGGATAAAACGAAGAAGTAGGTGTTTCTTTAAAAACATAAGATTGATTGATTGATTGAGTTTTATTAGTGCGATACTCCAAAGCATTAAAATATACTAGTATGGAAATTGAATGTCTAAATATGGAAACCAACTCTTTACTAACTTAACTCGTAAATACTTAGCTTAACCGAAAGCTTATCATATGGTATAAGATATTACCTGAGCTAATGGTCAACAGTCCATTCATAATAATAATTTGTAGTGAGTGGTAGAAATGTGGCATAGAGCGCTGGTAGGGTAGTGAAGTGGTAGAGAGGTAGATGAAAGGGTAAGTGGGTTGTATAGAGAGTGGAGGATGAATTAACTTTACATCCTATAACGTGGTTTATTTTATTGTCTTACATTCCAGCCACAAGCTCTTCCCAACCAAAACTCAGACTCTGATTCAGACTCATTAGAAGTGTTGCACTTCTACCCCGAGTTCCACCGGCCCCCTCGTCTCTTCTTCCACTCCACCGGCCAATACGCCCCACCCACCATTAATACATTCCATTCCCTGATGGGGGAAAAGGGGGAAGAGACCACCATGGTGAGGGAGGCCGTGGCCATTAGATAGACGGTAAAAGAACCTACGCCAGCCTCCACACATCCTGCACTGAAAGTCCGCGTGCACCATCCACTGCCCGTCCAAGAAGAGCCGGGTGTCAATATTGATCAAACCCAAACCTGACTAAACGCTCGAATTTAAAATTCAACAACTCCTGCACCCAACAGCTAAAGTAAAAAAAATTCCAAAGTACAGGGCTGCTGCTCTAGACTCAGGTCTTTTTGCACAGCAGGTACTCAACTATTCAGACAAACTTCTTCTAGAGTCCCCAAGCCATTCACGTACATGAGCCAGAATGTGTGAGCTGATGAAGAGGGAAGAGGATGTGGAAATTGCTAGCATACGCGTGACGATGCAATTGGAAAAAGTATTTGAAGAAGAGGTGGGGCCAAAGTTGCAGCCGGTTAGAACGGCGAAGGCTCAGTTGAGGAGGGCTTGGCGGTTTTTAACTAATTCTACTCTACATTGACAACAGTTTAGACTGAAGTTCTTGGTTTAGAAGTAAATATTATATATATTAGTGATGCACTGGATATCAGGCCGGATAATTTTCACAATCTGAGATATCATTAAAATTTTCTAGTACGCACTCAGATTAGGGATAATACAAAAGTCACTTGGCCGGATAATTTTAGCTATCAGGCCGGAGTGAGATGAGTGAAATCATCGAGTCTACTTCCAGCCAGAACCAGCTGCCTGATGATGAGATAATCGAAAGTCTTGACTTTATTTCCTTCCATTTCTTGCCTCGTTTTAAGCACCAATTTGAGTTTGAGGGTCAAAAAGCACGCTCCACTTTGGACCCATTTGATGAGTTGAGTAGAGTTAGAATGTAACACAATCGATCCCAACTTATTTGATTCAATTTTGAAAAAATATTCAATTATTTTCTATAGGAAATCAAATTACAACGTACAACTTGAGAACCATTAGGAATGCAGGTAGAAGGAGGGACTGATAACACGGGGAATCCACTCGATATGGATGATGGTGGGATTTTCATATAAAAGATTTGGGGAGTGGGAAGTTTAAGGTGACCGTAACATATGTGATAAGTGTACTATGAGTTTCATAGCGTTCAATTTAAATTATTTTTTAAATACAGGTCTGGAACGGAATCCTAACTGTAAATCGACACCCCTCATAAATATAAAAGACTTAGAAGCCGTCGCAACTTTAAAATCTGCGGAAATGCAAATATCCATTTGTGAAGGCTACGATTTACAATTGTTTGAGAGGTTTAGCGATGAAGGGAAATTGGATCGAATGGTTGAGATTTTATCGTGCGAGGAAAATACGAGTGGGATTGTGAAAGAGAATGAGCCATTGGGAATTGTACGTTATTCAGGTGTACCCCCGGTGGTCCAATTAAAACCCAGGAAAGTAATGGAGGTCGTTCTGACAGCTGAGAGTTTAGTCACTGGTGGGGGGCAGCAGCCGGAACCACCTATTTATCCATCTGCTGGGAGGGGTGTCATTTCCGGCCTCGCCTTTCCATATCCTCATACGGAGAACCCGGAGAACCCAAACCCCGACTACAGAAAGCCCAGTCGGGCTGAGGACGTCGTCATTCAGAACGACTGCTCTAACTACGAGGGAAAGTTTCCTGAATGAACATTTGGCGGATTTTAAAGATTGAAGCGGGATTTTACTGCTGAAGAACCTGGAATTGGAATTGAAGAGATGAACCTTGTCTCCAAGGACGAGCTTAGTAAAGGTCCAGAGCCAAGATGAGGTTAGTGGGTTTGTCTATGAGCATTGTCACTCGGGACGCATTTGAGCGCCCGGAATTGCGTAAGGGTTAAACTTACATTGCCTTTATTTTTAATCAAATGTATGTATGCAAAGGCATTTTCGTTTTGCCTTTGAACGGTTGGACATCATTCCGACACGGTTTTTGTAACCCTTGCCTGACCGTCTCATACACTGTAACGTCAACACATTACTCAGACAAATCTGGGTTTATTACATTGACCATTAGCGACTCCCACCGCTCACAATAAATAATATTATCGCCAAGTCATAATCCCTCCTATGACATGGGTATCCTTAGATTAGTTATTACCGTAAATGACCCGGGTTACTATTTAGACTTGCCTGCTACTGACCCGGTTGGTATTCGATAACTTCAATAATTAAATTACGGGATTCAAAAGTTAAAACTGATAAAACCACGCTGCTAGAGAGGTTGCTGAGCCAAAGTGAACCCGATTGGGACCATGATCTCATTCGAGAACGGTTTCTAATTTTAAGCGTAGCGAAGCTCTTCTCTTCCACTAGGTGCTCCGCAATCCATTTGTATTTTTCCCATGTAAATGTAACACTTCTTTTGTCCAGAGCTTTTCTGCGGAACTACAAGGCCGATCGGGCTCACATTTTCAGGGGAGATTCCCCTGGGGGTGTGATTAGTTGATGACTAGTGTTGAGTTTTCATTCGTATCCAATCCAGCAACAGGCAGAGAAAAAAAGTTAAGCTTCGGATATTCAGAGCTCAGAACCATTTACATTTCAGATGAGTTCCACATCATAATCCAGATCCAATTTACGTATGGAATTGTAGGCAGCTCATCAAGTTCCAGGTTTTATGTCTTCAGGAGCAGAGAGAAGACGAATTGTTTGTATGCACTATGTAGTGATGACGAAGTGTAACGTGTATTCACTGTATGAGGTCATTCTTGAACTAAAACCATATCTGGAACTGCCTATGCTGAAGGATTCTAATTTGTTTCGTTTTAGAGCTTTAGTGAAAACCGCTGTAAGAGGCATTTAAGGGGTGTCGCCTTTAAATACAAATTCATATTCAGATTCAGATTTGTTTGTTCAAAAACTAGAGCATAAGATTCCTCACAACAATAGAAATAAATCCCTATTGATCCATCGGTGGAATCGAGTTTCAGGTGTGGGTATTTGGCATGTGAAGAATTTCCATGGCAACCGAGAGTATTTGTTATTAAATGTATATGAATAATAGTTAAACAGTCTTCCCTATATGATGGTGCTGTGTAAAGTCATATACCGTGTAAGGTTGGAATATTACATGTCGTAGCATGTTATGCCGTGTAAGGTTCAAAATACAAATGCCAAAATTTGAAGCTGCCAGGTTTTACTTGCGTTTTTGATTTCTTCAGTATTTGTTCATTTTAAATGTATTAATAAAATATATATTAGTTGGTTTCTTTCAAAAATTAATTCTATTGAAATTTTTAACTTCTTCTAACTTCAGTAAAACAATAATTTTATGTAACCATGGCAACGAAGTCCAAAAATGAAGATCTGTGCTATTTATTTCCACACCCTATGCTAATTTTTCCCTACCCTGGGCTAATTTTTCCCATTGCCGCCCGGTAATGTTAAAATACAATTGTTTACATACAGTGGAAAAAATTAGCCCGGTTCCCGAGAAATACTATCTGGGCTTAATCACGTGACGATAGGGATAGATTAGCCCAAATGTCGTGGGAATAATTAGCCCGTTCTTTCTTTTTGTCAAATTTTGATGATTTTATCAAAATTATAAAAATAGTTAAAAACTGATGACAAGAAGTAAGTTGGTTCAAGTTTTACGAAGAATAGTAGAAATCAAGAAAAATATGGATGTGTCGTAACCTGGTACAGAATTGTCACAATTCCTTAGCTCCGGAAGTTATGAAATTGTTGACCGGGAGGCGGCGGTCACCCAAAATTTTAGAAAATCTTGTTTTGATTTTGTGCGATTTTGAAGAGTTGAAGAACTAGCGGCAGAGTATTTGCCGGCAATACACGTGAGATTTCCCCGTCCGTTCAAATTTTTAATTTTCTTATGACATTGGGGTATAGTGAGCAATGGATTTCACAAAAAGTGCGAATAATTAGCCCGGTGGGAATAATTAGCCCTGCCTACCCTAGACTTTTAGAGGCCGAGCCCCCATTTCAAAAGAGATCTAACAATTTGATATGGTATTATTCCACCGTGGAAGATATAATTTACCTGTGCAAGGTATTAATTCATTGTACAAGGTATTATTCAAATAATAATTTTATCTATTTTACTGTGCAAATTAATTCAAAATCTATCGTGAAATCCCTCTATTCTAATTGGCAATGAAATCAGTCCCTTTCTTTTTTAAAGTTGCAGGTTGAGCAGCTTCGCTTTTCTGTGGAAAAACCATTGACGGAATGACATATTCCTTGTTGAAATAGTATTAAAGTAAAAGTTTATTAACGTTAGTTAGTCTTAAGCCGCATTGTATAATTTGTTCGGTAGTTTGTGACGCAGTGGCCTCGAACAGATGCCAAGATTCAAGATTCAAGATTTTTTTATTAACATATAAAAGCATAACATTCAACAAAACAGTAAGAATAAATCTCAACTGATTCATCGGTAAGTGTCACACACTAACGAAGGAGGCTTTAATAATAAATTACCAGAGAAATTTTTGCTAGAGCTTAGACACTATTCTTACTGCTAACGTTTCTTGTCATTCACCTGAACTTGAAATTTCGTAAGTCAATAAATCCATTATTAGTTAAAATCATAGTCCAACTTTTCGTTCCGGAACATAACCAAAGTAACCATAAGATAATATCAGGCCATTGAGTTGGAGCGTGGGAAAGGCGGGTAACCCTGATTCCTTGCCATTCATTCCTCTTCTCATTTAACCTTCTTTATGTCCTCTGTACAAGTGTGGAAATTTGAAACCGAATTAAAAATCTTCGCCCGGCCGACGCGAATCCAGAGAAGGGAAAAATGAAGGCAATTAGAAAGGTGAAACTGGAGGATTTGACGGCGAATTTAACCTGTCATTTGTGCAAAGGATACTTAATAGATGCCTCAACCATCATTGAGTGCCTTCATTCATGTGAGTTCGAAAAGTAATTAATTAAGCGAGTAGAGCACAGCGAAGCTTAGCTGTTATCTTACTGGGTTGTCCAAAAACCATTTGTATCTGTTCCATGTAAATGTATCGCTTTTTGGTCTAAAGCTTCTCCCCGGAACTAGTCGGCCAATCGGGCTAAATTTTGCAGCTGATTCCCTGGGAGTTGTAGTGGTGCAATGACTTCATTTTCATAAAGTGATGTTAAGGGGTGTCTCTTGAAACTTGGGTTTAGAGTATGGTATTCGGCATGTTATGAATTTCCATAGCAACAGTATAAAGCACGACTCTGTAGAACAGAGCCGTAATTAGGATGGTACCTGAGTACCGTGATTTCCCACTTTTATGTCATCAATTTTATGTAGAATTTTTTTTAAATGCTACAGGTGTTAATTATATTTGAGAAAATTAGGAGGAAGAAATTTTGAAGAAATCCCAAATCCAAGCCTCCGCATGATTCCTCACATTCATTCCTACCCCTTCCCCGCATTCCTCCGCCTCCCAATTTCCACCTCAATACTCCTCCTCACAATTACACCCCCCTCATTTTTCCCCATCCCAATTACACCTCCTCTCATTCTTCGCCCTCCCCATTTCCGTTCATGCTTCCCAACTACACCCTCACCTTTCCCAATTCCCCTCATACCTACTCCCAACTCCGCCCTTCATTCATCCTCCCAATTTTTCTACGTCACAACCCC
>JAQGCA010002172.1:0-14644 GCA_034698945.1 Protaphorura quadriocellata | reverse complement strand
ATTTATGGAAAAGGGATAATCACATGTTGTTCAATTTTGACATTTTTATGGAAAAAGGACAAACATGATTAGTCAATGTTGTCTATTTTGACTAAAAAGGGTTAAAAAGGACAAAATGGAATTTTCGTGCGCATAATGTTGAGGAATCGTATAAAGCCTGTCTCTTAACCCAGGAAAGTTACCGTCGTCTGACCAACATTGAGAGGAATAGACCAAATTTTCAAATTAGGAAAAGACCAAAAATTTTGAGTAAAAGTTGCCCTTTTTTCTAAAATTGTTGTCCTTTTTCACAAAAATGGCTCCGCAATGCCCGGGATTTATTCTCGTCGCGCAGAACGTCGAAGCGATTCATCCATCACTCAAAGGCCTGTGGGCTGGACGAGACTACAATGATACTTCCCGATACTACTACTAGCTTTCTATAAGCATGTGTCAGTGCTAACTGTTGTAAGTGTAGAGACCAGACACCTACATAATTTGCTAATTGCTACTGTCAAGCTGGAGACTAAACGCATGTTTTCCATATTCTCAAAATGCTTCATCTCACTAACAACTGCTATAAAAGTTGAGACTAGACTAACTGAGAGTGCAAATCTATCTGACCTGCCATGTATGTATATATATTTATATATGTATAGTTAGCGGATGCAAAATAAGGAAACCATGTTTTTGTCGATAATAAGAATATAATCGAAGAAAATACTTACAAACAGAATAAAAATGATTGAATTGTATACAGCGAATAGTAATAAAATAATTAATAACATGAATAATAATAATAATAATAAAAAAAATCAAACATTCGATTACGCGTTCAATTCAACTCCATGCTTTCACTAATGAGCAGCACGGCTGGAACTAAATTCTCATCGATAATTTCAATGTCGTCCCCCTCCTCGCCGTGAAGTGCTAGCTCACGTTCAATCTCAGCTAGTTGGCTTCTCACTTCACTCTCATCAAATACAGGGAGAGGGTTCAACCTCTCAGCCTGAATAATATTCAAAACACTCGGGGAAAGTAGGGATGGAGAGGGTGCACGATAGTGGGGAGAGTTTGGGGGGGGGGAATAGTGGGAAGAGTTTGAAGGCTAATAGTGGGGGGAATTTGGGGGGGAATAGTGGGGGGAGTCGTCTTCTCTCGGGACGTATATAGGCGAATTTGGTGCATATGTCGGCAAACTGGATCAAATTGACGGGAGGGCGGGAGGTGACGGAGACCTTCCTCCAAGCGTGCGAATTCCTGGCGGTAAAAGTGTTCCACTCGGGAAATCTCCCCAGTCGTAATCATATGACTTGGAATAATTTCACCATTCTCAGGAGGCGTAAGCGGTCCGTCCTCAAAATGTCCGCTTAAGCGGAGACGCAGTGTAGAGAAAGGGTCCTGAAATAAAAAAATAAAAGTAAAAAATAAAAAGTAAAAACGTATAGGGAGAGCGCCCTTCTCTCATTCCTAACACTCTATCACTCTATGTAAATACTTGAAAAAAAATTATATTAAAGAAAAAGGACTCACCGACACTTTAAACGGCACTTTGCAGAGCCCGCACTGCGGGATCTTATGCGGGTTTGCCGCGATATCGCGGTTTATACAAATCAAATGTGCAGAATGCCCGCAAGATATTATTACGTCTACGGCACTCTGCTGATAAATTCGGTCTGAGATTAGACCGCGTGGACGGGATCCGTCAAAGTATAAATGCTGGAAGGCATTACTCGGAGGGATTAAGTATGTCGGGTGAAAGAGGTTGATGAGGCAGAGCGGACAGGCGTATTTGCTTTCTTCCTCCTCATCGCGCTGCTCAATAGCGCTCTTCAAGTTGCGGATCTTCGCCTCCAACTCGCCAATTTTGGCCTCCATTTGAAGTTTTGGGTGGGGATGTGGAGTTTTTGAAAAATATTTTTTGGAAAAACTTTGGAAATTACCTTGTTGCAGTGAAGAGAGGTGTGGGTGTAGTGTACTCTCTCAAGACTCTCACTCCAGCTTAAATACAAAACTGGAGAGAGGCGGACGATTTTAAAAAAAAAAGTTTAAAAAAGAGAGGCAAGGGTCCGCCAAATTTATTTGACAGAAAGGACATTGTTTTTACCTTTAAGCCAGTTTGAATTTGAAGATTTTTCTCAAAATATGCGGGGGTGACATTAACCTATGTTTATGAATGTGATTCGATCGGATTTTTCCTATTTTTAAAAGGAATCCACGCACTCATGTTAATTGGATATTGTGTAACCCTTTCGCATTGGGCATACCTGCTTAATCGAAACTTTTAAGAATCAATTTATTGACCTGACTTCCCCTTGCTTCTTGTTCTTATTTTGATTTTTTCGTGGGAAGCGATTTGATAATGATCAAGGCTGGACGGGTTGACTTCATCTCTGTACTGTCGGCGGGCGGCAAGTGGAAAGAACTTTCCTTTTCTAAAGGAAGGCACACTCGAACCTTTTTATTGAGAAGGTACTGAGATAAAATGAACCTTTTTTTCATGGTCATGTTTTGTCATCATAAATATGTTAGTGGCGTACACCTGTTTCTGTGTGTTGTTACACTGCGTCAGACAGGTAGTTCATTTGAACTTTCATTTAGTCACCTTTAATTGCGTGTATGTATAAGAAGATAAAGAAAGTACAGGGCGCACAAGAAAAATCCTCCCCATAACCCACAGGTACAGGCCGAACCAGAAATGACGTGAGACAACAGACAAAAAATCTCTCTCTCTCCATCTCTCCATGCCCGTAACGTTAAATGGTGTACCCCTAGCCCATACCCTAACGTTAAATGGTGTACCCCTAGCCCATACCCTAACGTTAAATGTGTACCCCTAACCCACACTCTTATGACAGTGAGGTTCATATAAAACTTCATTTTTTGGTTTTCCCATAAGGCCCACGTTAAATGGTGTACCCGGTAGTACCTCCCCACTACTATGAGTAATAGCAAATCCACTTGAATTTATCGATTCTCGATGGTATTGTGTAGGAGGGATGATTTTTTCTGTATCGCATCATATACTTTTTTTTCATTTTCCTTTTCCTTTCAACGATTAGTCTTTTTGCTCTCGAACCTGCCGGCTTGGAATAACTCTGGTCAACACCATATGCAATCACCGTAATTCCGATCGTAAGGTTCTATTTATACCTTTTTGCTCGTTGATGTGAGGGTGGAAGCCATGCAATATCTTCATGGGCAAGCACGGACCATAAAAAACATTTATTGTGAGCATTTGTATGGGGATGGTATCTTGAATTGTTAATATTCAAGATCCCACGTCCAGGCTTTCGTCCTTGAGAATTGGGGGAGATGGCTTGGATTATACGTCGCACCACGCAGTGGTTGGTAAGTTCTAGTCTGGAATTTCATCTAGATTCCATTCAGATTTTAAACATGTAATGTCCTCCACTTGAGAGTCCATCTGCTTGATTAGAACGTCCCGTGTTCAGTCAAGCATTGCGCTGTGGAGTAAAACATGAGAAAAACTCGTAAAACCAGCGTTCACACCCTCCAGAGTGCTGTCTGGATTATATTTTGAAAAGCGGTACTTTATTGGAAAAAAAACTTTGACTGCCTTACGTTGGTCGACTTCATTATTTACAATTTCTTGTGTAGGAGAAAACATGTCGAGAAACAACTCGTCAATATTATCATAGCTCTCCTTCAAATCTGCAAAATATACAGACACCGCGCCATTATGTACATTTCCAATGTGGTTAATTGTAATTTCTCTGGTTGGTGTTGTTGATGGGTGGCCATGGCCAACATGATGATTAGTGTAAAACTCTGGATGTTCTGTAAAAAAGTGCTCGTGAAGTTCGCCAGCAACGGGAAATCTTTGATCGCATAGAGGACAGTAGCGCTTGCGATAACACTTCAAGTCTATATCGTCAAAGTAAACTTGCGGTAAAACATCCTCAACCGTGCAGTTAGAGTGTGAAGGGTCGTCTTGACATGCTCGTGCTAAGCATACACCTTCAACACGTGGAGATTTTGTAAAAAGCACTCCTCATTGTCATGTGACCGTTTTTGTGAGAATTCACCAAAATACACCCACATTTCACGTCGTTAGTGAGCCACTCTGATGGTTCAAACTCACACAACAACTCTTGAATATCAAGTTCTCTCGGCGGTAGATCGTCACATGGTTGAACAATCGAGTGGGATGGCGTGTGTCGTATACAGTAGTTGATGTCATTTCTGATCCAATCTGCGGCATACTCGTCAATATTAGAAAAAACCCAACTACAAATTGAGCACTGGTGATTCGTGATGATCGGATGAGACTGAGCGTCATATGATGGTAATATACTGTAAAAATGAACAGACGTATTGAAAACGTTAAAAGGCCCGAGATGGAGAAAGATTTGCATAATGTGGTTAGGGGTAGGAGCGGGTGAGAGTGTGCTGAGCCACCGGCTACTCTTCTAGAAATATACAATAAAAACATGGCAAATAAACCTTAATGCTTATAGAATTTCTATATCATGTATAAATAAGCAATTTCACACTATAATTTTCGAAACTTTAAGAAAATTTACAAAAGACTAGAACTTATTAACCTACACTCTACTTTTGTACAATGTTCAAAGGAAAAAATATTTTTTACAAAAAAGTGTAGAACTAAGTACGCAGCACTCTACTTTTGCCTATGGCTGGCTACATAGACTGTTAGCGGAGTCTGAAATTTCTTCCAAATCAAAAAATTAACGTGTAGTTAGTTAGCTAACTTTGAAAAGGCTAACTTTTTGAAGTTTGGAAAAAAGTTTTGAAAATTGATTTTTTGGGGCAATGTGAGACTTTTTGACCTCCCAGAGGTGAAAAAATAAAATTTCGATGATTTGAACGAAATGACATAGAGTATGGTGGGTTCCATATTTTAAACCAACCAACGCAACAATTTGAATTTTTTTTTTGCCACTTCCCTATGAGAGTGCTACTAGTTTTACCAATGTAAAATCTCTCGCTCTTAATTAGATAATCGTATTCTTGGATTAATGGTAATATTATAACTAAATTATCCATTCTAATCTTACAATTCTAAAAACTTAAGTAGGAATTAATCTTCTATAAACCTACTGGTAATTTTACAATTATACACCTTATTTTTAACACTCCAGTCAAATTTAATATAATGTTTAGAATCGTAAAGTACGTATAACGAATCTAATTCTATATTAGTACGTGTGATAATTTTAACCTTTAATCTTACGTCTACTGTATCTAATGTAGTACTCTCTATTCCCTCGGGTAGATTATCTAGAAATAACATGAACTTGTGTAAATGAGGTATAATCTTATCCCTTGTGTCAGTTTTGAATCATTCGGTCGAAATAGGTTTAAAAATTAATTCTTCGAAATCTTCCAAGCATACTTCACTTGCTATTTTGTCTAAATCTGAGCACAGGTGAAAATAACATTCATAAATTTCCTCGGTAGTTACAATTTTATATTCCGATACTTCAGGGCAATGAGACTTGATTATTATGGCTTGTGGCTCATTTGTATTATTTTTGCTCATTAAAATGCACATTATTCTTTCCTCAATACTCATATATGTTAGAGGTGCGAAATTCTTTTTGATTGAATTAATTTCTTTTATTAAATCGGGTAATAAACTAAACAGGCGTTCCATCGTATTCAATTATATTGTCGATAGAAAGCTTGGATAGAGCTACCTTTGAAGGAAATAAATAGTACTCAAAGTCAAAAGATTCGTGGGCTTCTATAAATGTATAGTCTGATCGGAATTCTGTGTGTTGGGTTATAAATATTCCTGAATGTTTATCAAAAATATTTGTACGCTTATAACACAGAAGTACAGAGTAATCATTAATTTGAGTGAAAGTAATTTGTGTCCCGTTTCTGAATTTCTCTCTTTCTACTAATAAAATAGGTAATAAGGTTTTTAACCTGTCCATATTATACAATACTTATATCAAACGTTCTGCTTGAACATACGGACTTGCTAATGTGTGGTATTCTATAGTATAGGTGAATCCAGCAGTAACAAGTTCATATTCAGAAATATCTGTATGGTGAGTTTTTATTGTGATCGATAAGTCCTTGGTTTTATCATTGGGAGTTTTTAGGAGAGTAATAACTGCTTCGTCTGTCCAGAAGACTTTGTATGTAACAGACGTTCCAACTAGTGTATCAATGTTGGCTTTTACTTTGGGTAAAAGTAAAATCAACCTTTCCATTGCACTGAGGAAAGTATGTGAAAGAAAGATCGAAGAACCTGGTGTACAGTGTATTTTCTCTCTTTCAGTATAATACTATGATAAGGAGAATGATTATGCATATATCTACGAATATCTCTGAGATGTCCATACTGGTTTGTCTATTCCTCACCCAGACTTTTGTAATGTTTTCCTTTAAATTTTCCAACATTATAACTACGGGATAATAATACTACTCCTTTCTTTAGAATTGCGTTCTTTCTTATGATTATATTATCTCTATGACCCAATACAATTGCTCTGAAAAGGTTGTCGTTTTTAGATTTTAACCCTTTGTTTCCTCCTTTAAAATTTAAGCTTCTTTCGGTAGAACTTCTAATGTTACAGTTAGAACATTTGGCACAGAGTTCGTCTCTCGGTGGTTAATTTATAAAATCTACTAAACTTAACCCTTTCCTTTTTTATGCAAACATCTCTCGGTGGTTAAATGTTTAGTAATTCTAAATGTCTTTCAATGGGTAAATGTTCTCCCCATTTATCAAGCAAATCTCTCGGTGGTTAAATATTGAATAATTCTGAATGTCTTTCAATGGGTAATTAATCTCCCCATTTATCAAGCAAATCTCTCGGTGGTGAAATATTTTTTTCAGTTAAAAATCTAACCCTTTCCTTTTTATGCGTAGCAACTCTCGGTGGTGCCTCCGAAGGTTATATAAAAAAAATTGGCTCCGGTCTGTTAAATCTATAATCAATAACTTTCTTAATCTGTCTCTAAGTTTTAACTTGTTGTGGTGCGTCCAGGTATTTTATTAAAAATAACAAATTAACTAACCGGATTTAATATTTTAATAACGGATGGGTAGCTTGGCGCAAGCTACGCGATCCCTTCGAGTTCTTGTTACAGGGAACGACACATCTCTTAGTTGCTTAGGCTAGGAGACATCCCAAGACAAATTATTTTAATATTTCAGGGAAAAGGGTTTAAATTTTAGTTTCACACTATTTCTTATTTTAAACAACGTCTTAGCGTGGGTTTCCTTCCCCAGCCTTTGACTTTTAAATTTCTCCCTAGCTTTACTACGAATACGGGGGAATCCGTCGCGCAGCAGGTAAAGAATCTTTCCTTCCGTCCTCTCTAGTTTTACAAGGCGAGGCTGAAGAGCGTGCGGCGGGCGTAAAATGTGTAGAATAATCTTTCCTTTCCTTGGCTCCTCATTTCTTATGTACTTGTTTTAACTTTAGATTTAATTGAAGAATTTTCATGTATAAATCAGTTTGAAAAAGAAAACTCGTTCATCTCCAATCCAGCAAAAAATTCAACTTATTCCGTCTTCACGGTTTTATTCAAATTCATTCATAAGCAACCGGTTTCACAATTTTGCATCTTCAGGCTTAGAATGATATAGCAGACATTTTTCACATCAAAAAACAAATACGCTGGTTTCAGTCCAATTGAATTGGACAAAACGACTGGCTTAACGGTACTGGCCAGGAATATAGCAGAATTCCTGCGTATGCAGGAATTCTGTTTTTAAACACCGCGTTATTTGTTAGTTTGTTAAGTTGAATTTGTAAATGTTTTCAATTTAAGAAAATTAAAATCAGAAATTAGTCCTCGTGTGAAGGAGACTGTGGTTTAAAGTCTTAAGTTTTAAGGAATCGGGAGAGGAAATGTGCGGAACACACAATATTTCTCTGTATTCCCGTCCCTTCCCTATGAAAAATTGAATGTTGACGGTGCGGTGCGCGTGCGTGCTCTCGCATGTATTTTTTCTTCTGTGCACGGAAAACTGATTATTTAGTATGCTCGTAGGGTTATCTCTCTCTCTCTTTCTTTGACTGCGAATGATTTCCAACCTGACACAATAGTTACAATATGAACATGGATTTTATTCAAATCCTAACCTACGAAGTTTACAAGAATTGAAATTATGATCGTACACTATAAATGAACTAAATTCTAATTAATTCCACTCGTCCACTGTGATTATCTCCGTTCCGTGGGTTTGGTCTCCAACTCCAATAAAATGTGATGTTCACTTTTATTCCTATCCGAAATGAAGTATTTTTCCAAATCGGAGTGTATAACGAGATAAATCACTTAATTCTTATTAACTAATAAATTAAGAATTCAGAATGGAAACAAGTTTTCCAAACTGTTAAATATGAACTTCTTAACTCTAATTCTCTCAACTTATCTTTCTACTCTCCAAATGGTTCATTTACCAAATGGGAAACTAGCCTTTACAATAATTGAATTTTATCCAAAATGGTTGAACAATCTGGTATTTCAATTCTTAAGAAATCGCAATGCTTTTAGGATTAACCCAAGATGGTTGTTTCCAAAATGGGAACAATTATCCTTTTTAACTAAATAACTTAGGAATCTAGCCTAATCACGTCTAATCTAACCAAGATGGTAATATTTTCCAAAATGGTTTTCACACAAAGTTTCAACTAACAATCTAACTAAAATTCCATAAACTAACCAAGATGGTATTCCAAAATTGTTTCACAAAAATTCATTCTTCCTCTCTCATTCAAAATCTGAACTTCTTTAACAAGGTTTAGGAATTTAACCAAAATGGTCTCGAAAGTCCAAGATGGTAAGTGTAAGGAAGGTAGTTAACCAAAATGGTCTATATAGATAGTCCAAGATGGTACGTGTTAGGATGTTAAGCAGGTATAAAGTCAAATAAAAACTTACAGTTCAGTTTCTCTTCCTCTCAACTGAAATCATCTCATTCACTCAAATAATATTTTTGGAGAGTTCAAATGAAATAAACTACTCATTGTCACTACTCGTGTTTTCAAACAATAGGGAACTCTCCCCAATTTTCACGCTCTCCCGTGGTTTTTATTCACATGTGGGAGTGGCTGAGAAGGATTTGAGTTTCCTTCACCCTTTTCTGGTTTTCTACATTTACATGCATGGATTTTTGTGATTTCTTAACCACAAACACCCCACTTTATACAAAAGTGTTACAATCCTAGTGGTTGAACTTCTAAAGTTAACGCCGCCCACTAGATTGAGATTTGATGAAAATTCTTTCTCTTATACTTTCCATACATTCTTTTAAATCCTTTCCCCTAATAGCTATACTGACAAGTCATATAGGAATTTGGATAGGGCTTATAAACATTCTGTAACAGTAACATCTTACCCAGAAAAATCACTAAACCCACTGTGACGCCTTTTAACTCCCCAGCGATTAAATGTCGAACTGAGGCATTTTCTTCTACTCAGCGACTTTCTCACTCTTCGTACGAAATCTTAAATCTAAATTTGTGAGGCATTTACCTTCCCATCTCTTCTCCTCAATTGTGACCTTTCTCTTCGACACACCCAAAATTTATTCTTGTATCTTACACTGTTGTATTGGACTTCAATTATCCCATCCTTTCTAAATGCGACGTGTAAAGCTGCGATCTTATAAATTCTCCCCAAGTTTGAGATTTTATAGTCATGTAAATGATCCAGTTCTTTCTTTTCAAATATTCTGAAAAATTTGTTCTACTGATGACTTCTTAGTTCTTTGTTTATTCTGCGGATTAATATTAGCACTCTTGATTTAATTCGATCCATTCGATTTCTTTAATTCAAAACGTTATGGTGATATTGATTTATACTCCTGCAGATTTTGTATATGTGGAACCCATCTTAATAATTGTTCTGAATAAAGGTATCAGAATGCCTAGCGAAATCAAGTCACAGTTGCTTCTTCTAACACATTGTTCAACTGTGTGCTGTTAATTTGGTGATCATACAAATTAATTACGAGTAATATCTTAACTAGATTATCAATGATAATCATTACAATATTTGATTAGTCTTCTACAATTAACCTTATATTTCACATTCCAGTCGAATTTAATATAGTGCTTAGAATCATATATTACATATAATGAATTTAATTCTATATTCGTACGTGCTGTAATCTTAACTTTTAATCTTACATGTACCGTATCTAAAGTAGTGTATTCTATTCAATCTGGTAAATTGTCCAAAAACAGGATAAACTGATGTAAATGCGCTATTACTATATTCACTGTATCAATTCTGAGTTATTTGATCAAAGACTTAAGGATATTAATTTTTTTAAATCTTTCCGGCATACTTCGCGCATTATTTTGTCTAAATCCACACACAGGTGAAAATTTGTAAATTTCCTCAGTTCTCACTAATTTGTATTCCGAAACCTCAAATGTGTGGTACTGAATTATTATGGCCTGTGGTTTGTTTGTCTTGTTCTCACAATAATATGCACATTATTCCCTCATCAATGTTAGAGTATGTGAGGTATGTCGATTTTTTCTTAATTACATTAATTTCCTTAATCAGATCGGGTAATAATAAACAGGCGTATCATCGAATTCAATGATGCTGTCAATGGAAAGCTTTGATAAAGAGACTTTCGTTAGGAAAATATAATATACTATATAATATAATCGTACTATTTTTGTGCCTCTATAAATGTATAAACTGAACGAAATTCTATGTGCTGCGTTATGAATATTCCAGTGTATTTATCGAATATGTCACATAGGATTATGGAATAATTGTTTATTTGGGTAAAAATCGCCTGGGTCGCATTTCTAAATTTTTTTCTCCGTGAGTAAAATGGGTAATAACGTTTCTAGTCTGTCTCTATTATTCCCTTCTTAAGTTAATCGTTCAGCCTGGACGTATGGATTTGCTATGGTGTGGCATTCTACGATCTAAATGAATCATTTGGTTACAAGTTCGAATTCGGATATATTAGTATGGTGGGATTCTATAGTGATGGATATATCTATCAATTTCTCATTTTGGGTTTTTATGACGGTAATAACAGCTTCATCTGTCCAAAAATTGTTGTACGTTACAGACGTACACACCAATGTATCTATATTGGCTTTCACTTTGGGCAGGAGTAAGATTAATCTTTCCATGCCATTAATTGGGATGTTAAAGAGAAAGAAGTGGGGAGAGAATGAATATACGGTGTGTTTCTCTCCTAGTACAGTACGTACGATTATTAGAAGCATTACGATACATATATATACAAATATCTCAGATATATACATACTAGTCTGTTTATTTCTTACCCAGACTTTCACTATATTTTCCCTTAAACTTTCTAACATTTTACTGACGGTCAGAAAAATATTGCAACTATATCCCTATGCACCACGCTCTTAGTCTCTGAGTACTTTCTACGACGGAATTTCTTTTATTAGATGACCCTTTCTGTCTTCTTTTTAATTTAAACTTGTCTCAATCGGTTTCTCACAAATTCTTCCGGGATACACCAATACGATATAAGTATTCGCTATTGTATTGAACTTCATATATCCCGTCTTTGCCACGTAGAATCGTCATTACCGGTGGTCCAAAAAAATCATATCAATTCTGTACTTCGTTTCTCATAAATCCTTCCCGCTCAAATATTTGGAGAAATTCGTTTGGGTCACTGCACTTTTCGAAATTATTCGGATAGGTCTCAAAACTTTGGGTATAACAGAATCGATTTTACTTTTACAATTCTTTAAGGTCAATTTTAGTAGGAACTATATGCGGTATTATCCAATGGATAGTGTAATATCCGTAACACTGGTTATATAATATGTAAATTATCTCACATGGGTCTCTCTTATGTATCTTAATCTGGTGGTTGTAATTTGTTTGAACATAACTACTGGAATATTTAGCATATCTAATTATTATGGTAGAGTCGTCCGTTACACAGTTTAATTGTGGCCTCTTAATATGGTAATCATAATTATGAATTATGAACTAAGTGGTTCATCTTAACTAATTAGCACTGTTTCTATTTAGTCTACCATCAGTCGAAAATATGAGTCATCTCACAATTATATCTAATGTCCTTAACATACCATTCGAATCGGATTGTTTCACCTTCATAAGTCACGTACATTGAATCCATTTCAATATTTTGTACTTTTTTGATCCTAACTCTTAAACACATACCGTTCATTAACTACGAGGGCGGATTATTAATTTTTGCAACTCGATTACTTCTCATGATTCAAGAATTTTGAAAAAATTCCACGATTTAGACAATACGATTAGTACATTGGGTTCAAATTTATAGCCCAATTGGGCAAAAACTCCCCCGTGGGGAAATATTTGAAAGTGAAAAACGGGTGTGAGCGTGGATTTCTACGAAAATTGAGCAATTGCAGCAATTTAGTTTTTGAGCTCAGAAAATAACGGCGCTAGCCAGATACTATGAAAGATTGGTCAACCATTGTCGTCTCGTACTTATGCTTGTGCAGTGGGAAAATTTTGGGACAAGCTACTTCGGTTTAAGCGGGTAAAAACGTCACTTCAAAATGTCAAGACTGAGTTTCTCCTCGTTGTCACTTCGACAGACGGACCGTTCTGAAAATTCGAGAAATTATTATCGCTGACATACAAGTATGGGCTCAAATTTTAGCCAAACGTATGGCCTACTCAGAAATTTTAGGGTTACATGTTCGGTATCCAGTTTGACGTAAGGAAAATTGGGCGCGCAGTGTGCCCGTTACATTTTAAGCGACTGCCCATAAAACAGAAATGAGTTTTGTATTTTTGAACTTAAATAAATACTTAAATAACAGCGATAGTGAGATGCACGAAATATTTATTAAACGTAGACAGACTTAGGCTCAATCACTGGAAGAAATTTCAGTCTAGTGACCTAGGTTTAAGACGGTGAGAACGTCACTTCGATCTGATAAGTTTCTGAGTTTGATCTGATAATTCACTGAGTTTGATCTGATAATTTACTGAGTTTCTCTTTATTTAGACATCAACAAACATAACGTTGAAAAAAATAAACATATCAAGATCACAGACTGATAACTTTAGGCTCAAAATTAGCCAATCGTTTGAACAAGTGAGAAAGTAATGGTTCACAGGTTGAGCATCTAGTTTGGCCTAATGAAAAGCAATTCCCCAATGTGTTACTTGTAGTTGCAAATACTGCCCAGAAAGCAGAAAAGATTCTTCCGGTTTGAGATGCTGTCGTATTTGAATGCAGGATCCTAGGAATGTGCAAGTACCATTAAAATTTGCGCCCAGTATCCTGCAATGAATTCCAGATTAGAAATTTTCAAAATTACCCCAGCTGAATTTTTGAATTGGTGAAAAGTCGGGCAATCGGGAGGTGATAAGCCCGTTTTGACTCCCCAATTTCAAATATTTCCCCAGGGGAGAGGTTATTACCGATTGAGCTCATAATTTGCAAATCATCCTCTAATATGGTCACCAAGACCAAGGAATTTTTTCAATACTCCACGGAGAGGGGAAGTTATCGAGTTGCAAAAATTAATAACCCGCCCTCGTAGCTTAATGTATTCTACTCCTTCCGGTAGATTAGGTCATTCAGATCTTCAGTCACCTGGTAATAGCAGTTCAATATCGAGCTTTCCATGACTGCGAGTGAGACACTATAACTATACCAATATCCTCATAAAAGGCGTTATTTTTACTAGTTATACACATTATACCTCGCGCTACTGTCATTATATTAAACCTGTTGGTCGTTTTCTTGTCAAATTGATTTCATTAATTAGGTCTGGTAGGAGTTCAAGCAGGCGTTCCATTGTGTTTGGGTATACGGTCAATAGATAGTCTGCCTAAGGAAACTTAAAATGGGAATATGTAAAACTCAAAATCGTATGCGGTATTTGCTTCAATTATAGTATAATCAGATCTCTTATATCTGTGTGTTTTGTAATAAAAATCCCGCTGTCTTGGGAATGTATTGGCCTGAGTATAACTCAATATAACTGTGAATTCATCGTGAGTAAAAACTACCTTCGTGCCGCTTGACAGTTTCTCTCTTTGAGATAATACTAATGGAGACGTATAGGAAACGAAAAGTTTGATAATCAATTTTTAAGTAAAACCGCGCGTAATTATCTCAGATTGTGCTGAAAATAATTTATGTCCCACTGTAGTTAGACTTTAATTTTCTATTGCGTAATTATTTTCCTTAATTATAGTGATAAGCGCTTCTTCTGTCCAAAATTCTTTATAAATGCGAGTTGTCCCAGCCATTATATCTAATTGGGCTTTAATTTTATGCAAGAGGTTGGCGAGTCTTTCCATATGTCTAACTATTACGCTCTAATGCTGTAGTGGTAAATGCCAAAGGTATGGATCCCTTCCTTTCTCTTCGGCTCCACACTTTTATTCCTTTAAAATCTAATACTGAGGTAAATGTAACTATTTCTTTCTCTCTTCCCCCGTTCTCGTAGGATAAGGAGTAAAGTGAGGACTACAATACAATTACTGTAATTCCAATCGTGGGATTTTGTTTTTCAAATTTCGGAATTTGCTCCAGCGTCATGGGATATTGAATTCCCTCGTCGTTGACATGTACTTTCCACTTGGATATGTCATTATATATAGTATATATGTTAGGCTCAAACCCCGTTCTACGACCAAAGCCCGAAATCATTACGATCATTAAGGTTTTTAAACCTAA
>JAQGCA010002171.1:0-14644 GCA_034698945.1 Protaphorura quadriocellata | reverse complement strand
TTAACCGAAAGGGCGTTTATCATTTTCTAAAGGGCGAAAGTCGATTTCTAAAGTGCAATGGCCAAAAGAGAATTCATGATTTTCAAAAGTGCAATTAATATTTCCCCAATTTTATTTCAGATGAATTTTCAAAAACCGCCATGGTTCCATTGATGGTTCGAAACTTCGGCATATGGGAAACCATGCAAATTTGTCACAACTACAAGGCTCGGATCAGATAAGATAATGGACCATCTGACCTGATATCTGATCTTTCTTATCTGATATGGTCAGGTCAGAGGATCATCCTATCTGATGCGACTGTTTCATATCAGATCAGATATCTGATAAGAAGTTTCGGATCGGTTAACGGATATCTGATCTGACATTCTTATACAAATATCTGACGGATATCTGGTACTTATTAGATAAAATGCTCAATCCGAATCTGATCGGATATCTGATTCAAGCCGATCTTATCCAAAAATATCAGATCAGATGAAAATAAAATACATATGATCCGAAATTATCAGATCAGATAAAAAATAAGAAATATCTTATCCGTATCTGATCCGATCTGATATATCATCCAAATTATCTGATCCGATCTGATATCTTATCCGATCTGATATTTTATCCGAATTATCTGATCCGATCTGATATCTTATCCGATCTGATATATTATCCGAATTATCTGATCCGATCTGATATCTTATCGAATCTGATATATTATCCGAATTATCTGATCTGATCCGAGCCTTACAGCTGAGGTATGCATGTATGGTCGATGGAAGATCCGCAAAATCACGAAGTATGAAAATGAAGGACAGAATTCAGCATTGCGCATTGGCTGGTTGTGAAACAACCACACCTACATATTTTGCAACTCGATAGCTTCTCGTATACGTGAAATATTGAAAACATTCCATGATATAGTCGACCATACTAGAGGATTATTCGCAAATTATGAGCTCGATCGGTCAATACCTCTTCCTTGTACAATTTGAAGTTGGGGGTGTCAAAACGGGCTTATCGCCGCCCGATTTTGCCCGTATTTTTATCAATTCACAAATTCGGGTGTGCCGATTTTAAAAATTGTGAATATGGAGTTCGTTGCAAAATACTTGGCGCAAAATTTTAGTGGTACTTTCATAATCCTTGGATCCTGCATTCAAATACGCGAGCCTCTCAAATCAGAAGGACCGTTTTCACTTTTTGGTCAGTTTTTTAAGCTCAAAGTAACACATTGGGGAATTATTTTTCCTTACGCCAATCTTGAGGCTCAAAATGTGAACCATTACTTTTTCAGTTGCTCATAGGATTGGCTAAGTTTTGAGCCTAAAGTTGTCTCTCTCGTCGCATATGTCTTTATTTTTTTTTGGAATATTTTGTTTGTTGATGTCTTATTGAAGAGCATCTCAGCCTTGTCATTTAAGTCATTTTGAAGTGACGTTTTCACCATCTTAAACCGAGAGGTCACTTGCCCCAAAAATTTTCCAGTCCTTGAGCATTGGTCTGTCTACGCTACGTTTAATAAATATATCATACACCTGACTTTTGCTGTTATTTTCTACGGTCGGATAAACCAAACTCATTTCTGGTTGATGGGCAGTAACTTAATATATAACAACCACATTGCGAACTCATTTTTCCTTACATCCATATTAGGAACCTCTCTATTGTGGCTGTGGACAAACGTTTATCCGTTTTTGACAGGTTGGAGAGTTCCCTCGTGAGCTCTGTTTAAGGTCCAGGCGATATATAGAGGGAGAAATTCACTTGACCCTCTGCTACATTTGCCCGGTAAACTCAACCACGAATTTCTCTGGAGAAAATTGGAGAATGATTTTGAGTGATTTTACAACGAACAAATCGAATTGAGAGAATCGTAGGAATCAGTTTGAGTTCTGGAAAGAGATTTGAACCGCGACGTTCGCCACCAACAAAATACAAAATCCCCCACAGTGAAAGTGACAAGTGGGTCGCATGGCTAGCGTATTTACTGTAAATAACAATTTAGACATTTAAATTACGTTTTGATTTTGGCGGAGTGATAAGAAATTAAGTTACGGTCAGGTTAGAATTAATGCTAAATTCTAAGAATACATTTTGTGTCGTCGTACTCACTTCTATTGATGATTGACTTAGACCGGGCATTAGTTTTATTGAGAAGTCTCACTGTCCCAGCGATTTTTTTCTCGAAATTAGTTCTTAGAATTTATCAATAATTCCAACCTAACCGTAACATAATTTTTTAAGCTATCTACACCAGAAATCCGACCAACAATTGTATGAGCTCTGTCTGGGACATACCGTACATTGTTTTAGTTTTGACAAATACTAATAAATCAAAATCACAGACATTTCTAATTTTCCTGTTGTGTATTTGATTTATCGCAGGGAGAGTTAGACTTGGACTTGGACTCGCACATGATATCACATTAAACTACTAAATTAAACATGAATGAATAGTCCAAAATGTCTACTATTGAAACAATGGAGTTCCATTTAGTGGACGATGATGTGAAGATCAAAGTGGAGTATGAGACACATGAGGTCATGAACTTGAACCCTCATCCTGACTCTGACTGGAAACTCAATCCAAATGTGGAGTGCAAGGTCATTCTGCACAGACTTCAACTTCAATCCAAAATCATCAAAAAGGAATGCGAAGGGTAATTAATTTTGTATCGCTGTGTTCAGATTTTAGTTGATAATATGTACGTTGCTTTCTGTCGAAAAGATTACACGGCATGAAAAGATAAGTAATTAATATTATTTCTTGATACAATTCTGTTTGAATTCGTCGCAGGAATCTGGAAGGAACAAATTCTGAGGAGCCTCCACTTTTTCCTGAGCATGTGAACTACTGCCTCACAATAGAAAAAAATGTCAAAGGAGAACCAGATGAAGTTGAAGAGTACGACAAAGATCCACTCGGTGACTTAGAACCAGTCGAGGAGTGGAAGCTTTTTTCAACAACCACAGGCTTAGAACCTAAAACTGCAGAAAATGATGCGGACGAAAAACCAGTCAAATGTGAATCGTGTGAGGAAATATTTAGTTGCTCTTCTGACTTAATTAAACACAAGTCCTGCCATCAGAGCGGAGACAAACAAAACAAATGCAAAACATGTGGGAAATGTTTTACTATTCCGTGGTCGCTCAAGAGACACCAGAGATGTCACGTGAGCATATTCAAATGCGATTCGTGTGAGAAAATTTTTAGTCGTTCTTCCGATTTAACAAGACACAAGTCATGTCATCAGAGCGAAGATCAGAGGAAACCACACATGTGTAAAACATGCGGGGCACGTTTTACTATATCATGGTCGCTCAAGAGACACATGACATGTCACGTCAGTGACAGTAGTCAGGACATAAAATCGTTCAAGTGTGAATCATGTGAGAAAACATTTAGTTGCTTAAGTTATCTAAAAACGCATCAAATGATTCACACAGGAGTCAAACGCTTTAAGTGCAACGTATGTGAGAATTTTTTTTTTGACTTTCGTAATTTAAAATATCACATTGAGTCCCGTCACGCGACAAACAAACCATTCAGGTGTGAAGAATGTGGGAAAGAATTCGCGTCTACTAACTTATTGGATAAACACATGGTCTGTCACACAAAACCCCATAAGTTCAATGTGTGTGACAAAAGTTTCAGTAGACGCTTATATTTGAAAAATCACATAGACAATAATCATACGACGGACAAACCGTTCAAGTGTGACGTGTGTGGAAAAGAATTTGCTTCTATTAACACTTTGAAGAAACACATGTTCAAACACACAAAACTGACAAAACCCCATCAGTGCAATGTCTGTGTTAAAAAGTTCAAGTACTCTTATTTACTAATTGAACACATGAGGTGTCACACCAAAGAGAAACCATTTGCGTGTGGTATTTGTGGGAAAAGTTTTAACATGAAGAGCTACCTGAAGACTCACCAAACTTTGCATACACGAGATAATCAGTACAAGTAAAATATCCACAAGGAGAGTTTCGCTACGCCCTCTGATTTCAAAACACACATGGAGAATCCGTTCAACTGTACCGTTTGTCGAAATTGTTTAGCACAGACTTCGGATTTTTTTTAAGTGCACAAATGTTTGGAAGAGAAAATGAAAGAGAAAAAAACACAATTGTGAAACTTGTGGAAAAGCTTATGTCTGCCAGACCCGACACCAGCGTATTCACACGTGTATCAGTTCCCATAAATGCAATGTGTGTGCGAAAAGTTACTCCTCTCTCAAGTACATAGAAACATGATGTCTAGCATTGGAGAGAAATCTTACGAGTGGGACAATTCTGACAAATGTTTCGCGAGGAAACCTATTTTGCAACAGCACACTTTGACACACAACAAATAATGAGTTTCGTGTGACATCTGTGGAAAATAATTTAAATATCCTAAAAGCTGAAAATTACAAAGTTTTGCACACTGGAGAGCAAAAATTCAAGTGTGAGATTTTGAATGTACTTTTGTCTTCATAACACTACATAGATATTAAAAATGTCACAAAAATGATAAATGAGGAGCTCTCACTTTAGTTGTTTTGTATTATTATTAAGTACTATTTTGTAAATATGTAGTTGGTAAAAGTAAATGTCCACTAAGCAAGATCTCGGCAGTGCGTGTTTATTTTATTCTGTGAGCATAATTTTATTCTGCAATCTAGGACAAGTTTGTGTATTTATACACAGACGGCAGAGAGTGTTACGGAGTAGAGGAAAAATATGACAGCAAAGGTGACCTTATCTTGAACTCTATGGTGACGTGGGAGGTTATCGAAATTCAAAATGGTCAGTACTATTTTTTTTTCCACCAAAATGTATCTTAGAAATCAACTTCACAATTACTTCAAATGAGAGGACCTTGGACCTGGAGATACGATTTCAGGCCAATTCAGGATAATTTTGACGCAGTGGTTTCTGTCGAATTTATGAGGTGTACTGAAATAAAAATTACGTCAGTGTCAACCTGAGATCCTCAGTGTGGTAACTGCAAAAGAGTTGAATCGAGAATTCTAATGTTTGACCTTTCCAGGTCAAGGTGAAGTTGAGGAAAATCTTAGAGGAAGACACCATTCGGCGAGGCCTCTTCAACATAGCGAGAGAGCTAAAAACGGCGTAGGATAATGATTTCTTTGTTTTTCCTCAACTTCACCTTAACCTAGAAAGGTCAAACATCGTAATTTTCGATTCAACTATTATACAATCACCACACTCAGGATTTCAGGTTGACACTGACGTAATTTGTATTTCTGTGCTCCTCATAAATTCAACAAAAACCACTGCGTCAAAATTATCCTGAATTGGCCTGAAATCGTATCTCCAGGTCTAAGGTCATACATGGGCTTGTCGGAGGAGGTCAGATCCCCTCACTGGTTGGTATCATCGACCGCCCGCAGCTTGCGGCAGTTCCCGCGGAGCGGCCGCCGGAGGCCAAATTTTCAGTATTTTTAACATAAGTAGCATATAAAAGTTGTCTTAAAATACAATTTGATACAGAAAATGGTGTTTGAAATGTTGAAATTTCAGTACCCCTCAGCCCCCCTCTTTACAGGCCCTCACAGACCATCAAGTCCGTGTTTGTCTAAGGTCCTTTCTAATTTAACGGCCATGCTTTCATTGATTGTTCGAAAACTTCGGCATTGGGGAAACCAAAGGACCTTAGACCTGGAGATATGATTTCAGGCCATGTTAAGTGATAATTGACGCAGTGGTTCTTGTCGAATTTATGATGTGTATAGAAATAAAACTTTCATCAATGTCAACCTGAGGGCCTGACTTTGGTGGCTGGAAAAGGGTCGACTCAGAAATTCCAATGTTTGACCTTTCTAGGTCAAGGTGTCCTTTATCACACCTAAGTATATGTATGGTCGATGGAAGAACGGCCAAATCCCGAAATATGGTAATGAAGGACAGAATTCGGCATTGGCTGGTTGCGAAAGAACCACACCTAGGTATGGATAACTATACCCCGAAGTTTCGGGGTAGTCGAATTTAAAACACCGCACACGGGTATGCTCGTTTCTTTCGGCCAAAGGCCGTTTTCAGGGTTTGCACCTAATATAATTATATTTACTAGCTCTTTGGGTATTTCCCTCGTGAGCTCCATTTGAGACCGAAGAGTCTCAGCTTCCATTTGAAATTACTGTCAACGGTAAGATATTTTCTAATGGATCGATTTCGCGATGGACGTGTTATTAAAACTTTGGAAAGATCGACTGCGGGAGACACATTTAGTAAATAATTCACAAGACGTGCATCTTCAAACATCGCATATATTTCGGTGGGTTTGATTCTCATTTGGTCTAGGGAAGTAGGGTAGAAAAACCGCTTTGGCACGGAAAGAAAGTTAAAACCAAAACCACGAATTTGTAAAGTAAGAAAGTTAGAATCAACCGCGCAAAAATTTCAAAAGTTTGAATTAATTAAAACCATTTTGACCGAAAAGTTGGAAAAGAACCATGTTTTCGAAAGAATAGGAAGAGTTAGAAGATAGAACCGTAACGTTGGAAATCCACTACGCTGACTAAGAATCAATTAGCATGAATTGACGAACACTTTTATTTACGAAAAGGCGAACAATTTTTTGGGAATTTATAAGGGAAAGGAAGGACGAGGTGAGTGGTGCATAATTACCGCTACGTGGACTTCTGAGGTGTTTCTTAGGATGGGACCGACGCGACAGTAATTGAACGTGGACGAATTATAATTGGAAAATTTGGAGCCAGTGGTGATAAATTTAGGAGAATCCATTAGAGGTGTTGAGAAAAATAAACTTTTCGAGTCTTATCGACGCAATTCGATTTCGTTATCGACACATTCTATTGGAATAATTTAATTCGATTTTTTAAACCATTTCCGACCTCTATTAAGATCATCGTTGTAAAAAATGTAGGGTTCTGATAAATACCAACGAATTAATGCATAATGCAACAAATACTTCTAAAAAATCATACGTATATATTAATTGTTATCCTTATAAGACATCATTCTCCTGCTTTCAGAATTGGACTAAATTCGTCTGTCGTTTAGCTACAACACAACGTACGTGACCAGTACGGGCGATGACGTGTACAATTGAAACCATGGATTTCTTTGGAGTGGATGATGTGACGATCAAGATCGAATATGAAGCACACGAGGACTTGGACCTGAACCCTATTCCTCACTGCGACTGGAAACTCAACCCAAATGTGGAGTGCAGGGTCATTCTCCACAGACTTCCGTCTAAAATCATTAAGAAAGAATACCAAAGGTAATTTATCGTGTATTATATATTAGTTGATAACGTATATGTTACTATCCGTTGGACATAGAAATGCTATTAATATTTTCTCTTGTTACATTTCTGATTGAATTCATCATAGGAGTCTGGAAGAAGCAAATTCAGTGAAGCCTTCACTTCTCCCAGAGCACGTGAATCATTGTCTCACCATCCAAAAAAATATCAAAGAAGAACCAGATGACGATGAAGACGACAACGAAGATCCACTTGGTGACTTGGAACCTGACTGGAATCATTTGTCAGCATCCACCAAGCTAGAATCAAAAACTGTTCAAACTCACAAGTCGTGTGATCTGACCACAGTCAAACAACACAAATGTGAAACATGTGGGAAATGTTTTTCTAAGGCATGGAAGGTCAAGACACACATGACATGTCACTTGGACATTAAACCATTCAAGTTTGACTTGTGTGGAAAAGGAATTTCTTTGAAAACGAATTTAAATAAACATGAAGTTGTTCACACAGGAGTCAAACACCACAAGTGCAATGTCTGTGACAAAAGTTTTGGTAAGCGTTCTAATTTGAACAGACACATCGAGTCTCGTCACAACTCAGACAAACCGTACAAGTGTGATGTGTGTGAGAAAGAATTTGCTAATTCAAACGCGTTGAATATGCACATGGCCTGTCACACAAAATCTCATAAATGCAATGTGTGTGAGAAAAGTTTCAGTATGGCCAGACATCTGAAATATCATATTGACATTCATCACACCACGGAAAAAACTTATATGTGCAATATAAGCAAGGAGAGCTTCTCTATGCCCTCTGATTTGAAAACACACATGGACGTTCATCCAGTGAAGAATCCGTTCAACTGTGACGTTTGTGGAAAATGTTTTCCACAGACTTCGGATTTAGAAATACACAAATGTTTGGAAGAGAAAATGGAAGAGAAGAAACACAAATGTGAAACTTGTGGAAAAGCTTACAACTGGGCACGTGATCTAACTCGACACCAGTTGAGTCACACAAGCCTCAGTCCCCATAAATGCAATGTGTGTGGGAAAAGTTTCAAAGCCGCTTACGAATTGAATAGACACATGGTGTGTCACAGTGGAGAGAAGCCTCATGAGTGTGACACTTGTGGCAAGTATTTTAAATCTAAACGTGCATTGAAACAGCACACTTTGACACACACAACAGAGAATGAGTGCAAGTGTGATATCTGTGGAAAGATTTTCAAATATCCTAAAACTTTAATAGCACACAAAGTTATGCATAGTGGAGTGAAGAAATTCGAGTGTAATATTTGCGGAAGGGGTTTTTGGTTTTCGAGTAAATTAAAAGAACACAAGTTAAGACATACATAAGAAAAGCCATTTAAATGTGACTTGTGTGGACAGAGTTATTGTCATAGCAGAAGTCTACATAAACATAAGAGAAGTCACAACAATGATAAATGAAGAGTTCAGACTTTGGTTATTGTTTTATATCAATTATTTCTGTAAATATGCAGGTGATGAAAGTAAATGTACGCTAATCATAATCTCTGAACTGAAATATCATTTTATTTTAAGACTATAATTTCATTTTGCAACCTAGAACAAGCTGAGTTAAAAATTAGGGTTGACAGGGTCTGGGACATAAACTCATAGGCATGACCTGTATATACGAAGAAGACGACCCATCACCCAATTTCCTTAATACATTAGCATCCTCTGAGTGGGGCCTCATAATATTTCCGTGGAGAAATGAAGAACTTTTTTTTTGCCCTATCTCCAATTTTTCACGAAATGTCAAATCTAGAGAATCCTTCTAGGATAGGATTTTATGGGTTTTAACTTGGCTGTCCACGGAGGTGACAGATTTTAGAGTTTGTCAAGAAAAGTCGCATTTGTGGCAATCATTATAACCTAACATTTCAACCAACCCAGCATCCCAGCATTGCCAATACTTAATCCAAACGACTTCGCGATCCATATAGGAACGCTATAGGTACCGCTAGTAGTAGTAGGCAGGCAAAACTGCTAGTGCAATGGGAAAGTACTAACCTAACATAACTAACTCTGGTGGCAGTGAAAATACTACAATGGAGATACAGGTACCCCTAATACAAGTAGGAAAAACTACAATGTAGAAATACCAGCTCAAGTTCACCACTAGTAGTCATGAAACTCAAGTGTTAAATTAGTCACCTTTGGCGGTAGGGAAATACTACCACGTAGAGAGGTACCCCTAGTAGTTGGAAGAACTGGAATGGGGAAATATCAGCTCAAGTGAACCTCACAAGAGCTTTGTAGCAATTCAAAATTCTGCGTGCATTGTTTCCACATTGTATGTACCGTAAATGTCCGAGTAACAGCCGTGACTTCAAATGCCCCAAGGTTTAATTAAACGGCGGTTAAACATCCTATTCCTTAATTAAACGCCGGGTCTCAATGAACACTGGTTTTCAATAAAGGTCGGCCTCCAAAATAACATCGGTTCTTTTTTTGTGACCGCAGGAGTAACCGTAGAAAAAAAATATTTTGCGTTAATAAGTTTGGCCAAACTAGCGACCGCTATTGTGGCCGAATTTGTATCTGGTTTAAACAAGTTGCGGAGTTCTCTCGTGATATTGGGACTAGAGAGATAAAGGCAGCGACAAATTCATGAGACCATCGACTGCATTTGGCCGCCAAATTCAATCACGACTTTCTCTGAAGAAAGTTTGAGAATGATATTGTGTGATTTTTTAAAGAAAAATTTCGAAATGGAACGAATCGTAGGATTAAATTAAGTTTTGCAAAGAAATTTGAATTTGAACCAAGACGTTAACGGTAATCTGATTTTGGTCGGTGGAAAATAGATAATTCCGGTAGTCGGATGTCAGTTTCGTTTTGGAAGTCACCTGGTTTAAAAATTTGGAATTCGTGTCAACGGTAAGATGTTGTCTAATGAGTACCGTTTCTGTGATGGACCTGAAGATTAAAATTTTCTAAAGATGGGGTCTCGGGTGGGATACATACGTTTATTAGATTTAAATTGACTAAACATGCATATTCAAAAAATATTCCATCAGATTAATTTTTGATTTGGTCGATTGATTTCAATTTTTTGTATGGTAGAGAAGGTGCAAATATAGTAGGAAAAACCTTACAGGGATTAAAACAATGATACAGATATACATATGATAGATATTTTTTATTTTGTCAGTCTTTTGAGAATAAACTGTTGTAAACAAGTCATGTTGAGGCCAAATGACTATCGAAGATTCAATAGTTTATTTGGATGGGTTTTGGCTACTACCTCGCCTAGTGATTCGTAATGCCCTTGAAGGAGTAATAAATGAGATGACTGGGGGAACTGAAGACAGTCTTAACCTTCCAATAATTCTTTATTACAATATCATACTCAAGAATTTGACAGACTTGACTTATGAAAATGACTCAGTTAATGGATAATGATTTTCTTAGAACTCTGAGCGAAGACTGGTCAGGAACCAGAGTGACTGATTCCTTATATCACTTTTTCTGTAGTTAACATAACATTGCATTGTCTAATCGTTAACGTTGTACATTGGAGTGCATGAGCACGGAAGGGAAAAATCTAGACATGGTATTTCTGATCCATGAATAATTCTGTGATGTCCGACATCCAGAATAAACAGGTTACCTAACCTTATGTAAAAACATCATGCCACGCTTTTATGGTGGACTTGGTCGTTAAACTCTGAAAACTTAACCTTGTAAAATAAATATGTATAATCGTCATTTATGTATAAAATATGTACTGAATCGATATGTAAACTTATCGTTAATGTGACTGAACAAGTCCCCTGTATTGAATTTTGAATCTACATTTATTATTGCATTCGGGTGGGTTTATGTTTCGACGGATTTAGTTAGTAGCAGGAGTTTTGGGTGAAAAAGAGATAATTTCTATCCCTCTCAACCACCACCGAAATTCAACCTACGACTTTCACTTTTTCAACTCTGTATTAAATGATTCCAGTTCAGCTTCGGTTGAATTCTTTTGAAATAAGCTGGGAAATGATTGGACTTTACAGTTCGAAGTAAATGAAGATCGAAATTAATATTTATATCCAATCTGAGGAGGCGTGACATCCTGTTCACTTAAAATGTAATAAAGAGTCGCGACTGGATGACCGCCTGTGGAAATAGTATTCAGGTAATACAGAGTGGTTAAGAGTGTGTACGGGTGGTAAAGTGGGTATGGTTTAAAGAGTAAAATCGTTGAGAGGGTTTCTCTTCCAAACAAAATCTGACCGCTTTATGTTAAGAGATGAGGAAAACTGAAAATCTGATCGCTTAGGCTTGAAAAGTGGGGACAAAATAAAATTTAAAATAAACTAAAACTTGAATTCCTAATTTGAAAAGATGGGGAAAATTGGGGGGAGAAAAAGGCATGATCTTTCTCTATTTTTTCCACTTTTGTGACTTAGATGCTGCCCCTCACTATAAGTAATGTGTTAATTTTGATAAAAATAAACCGGTTAATGAAGTACAGACATTTCTAAAAATCCTGTTATTTGATTTATCGCAGCGAAAGTAGTCTTGAATGATCTACATCGGAGCACTAGAATGAATCTGTCTATCAACACATAATTACTTAATCGTACGTTGATGACTAATCGAAAATGTGGTGTACTGTTGAAGCAATGGAATTCCATGGAGTGGATGAGGATGTGAAGATCAAGATCGAATATGAAACATATGAGGATCTGGGATTAAACCCTCACCCTCTCTCTGACTGGAAACTGAACCCAAATGTGGAGTGCAGGGTCATTCTCCGGAGACTTCAATCCAAAATCATGAAAAAGGAATACGAAGGGTAATTAATTGTACCATTGTCTTGAGATTTTAGTTGATAGTATGTACGTTGCTCTCTGTCGAACAGATTGCAGGGCATGAAAGCATAGGTAATTAATATTATTTCTTGATAGAATTCTGTTTGAATTCGTCGCAGGAATCTGGAAGGAACAAATTCTGAGGAGCCTTCACTTTTTCCGGAGCACTTGAACCATTTTCTCACCATTCAAAGAAATATCAAAGAAGAACCAGATGACGTTGAAGAGTACGACAAAGATCCACTTGGTGACATAAAACCTGTCGAGGAGTGGAAGTATTTTTCAGCTACCACTAACTTACAAGCTAAAACGACAGAAACTGATGCGAACGAGAAACCATTCAAATGCGAATCATGTGAGGAAATATTTAGTTGTTCTTCTGACTTAAATAAACACAAGTCCTGTCATCAGAGCGGAGACAAACATCACAAGTGTGAAACATGTGGGAAATGTTTTACTAGGTCATGGTCACTCAAGAGACACATGACATGTCACGTGAGCATTAAATTATTCAAATGCGGATCTTGTGAGAAAATTTTTAGTTGCTCTTCTGATTTAACAAAACACAAGTCGTGTCATCATAGCGTAGATCAGAACAAACCACACATGTGTAAACGATGCGGGACACGTTTTACCAGAACATCGTCGCTCAAGAGACACATGACATGTCACGTCAGTGACAGTAGTCAGGACATAAAATCGTTCAAGTGTGAATCATGTGTGAAAACCTTTAGTTGCTTACGTTATCTAAAATCACATCAAATGATTCACACAGGAGTCAAACGCTTTAAGTGCAACGTATGTGAGAAATGTTTTTTTCGCCTTCCTACTTTAAAACGTCACGTGGAGTGTCGTCACACGACAGACAAACCGTTCAAGTGTGGGGAGTGTGGAAAAGAATTTGCATCTACTTACTTATTGGATAAACACATGGTCTGTCACACGAAACCCCATAAGTGCAATGAGTGTGAGGAAAGTTTTGGCACCCGTTCTAATTTAAAAGGTCACATGGAAATTCACCGAAAATTTCATACCCGTGAAAATCAATAACACAAATTTTTGCGGATTGGAGAGCATAAATTCAAAAGTTTTTGGAGTTCATATGCGAATTATGTCGTTAGTGCTTTTGTCTTCATTACACTCTACATAATATATAAAAAAATGTCACAATAATTATAAATCATTGGTTATTGCTTTGTATTATTATTATTACTATTTTATAAATATTATGTAGCTGGTAAAAGTAAATGTCCATTAGCCATTTAAGCAAGATCTCTGCAATGCAAGTTTATTTTATTCTGTGACTATAATTTTATTCTCCAATCTAGAACAAGGTGATGTCTGTGTACGGGGGTAATTCCGAAGGACAGTGCAATAAATTCATAGCGCAAAGAGTTATGGAGATAAAAATTTGGAACTCGGTACAAATTGTTCATGCCGCGATTTTGAATAGACAAAATATTTTTCCGATATATTTCAAAAGATAAAATTAAATATTGACTTGGACTTGAAAAGTGTGCGTGGGCGTTTTCCAGTGTTTTGATTTCTTTTACACGCATGTCACAGGAATCAAAACTAATCCGAGAACATTGTTTCCAAAAGTTCGATATCCAGGATGATCTACCATGTTGGAAAACGTCAATACAGGAATTGTTTGCAACATTTCCTCTCAAAATGACTCATTCAAATCAGAAACACAAAATAAGGTTGTATTCGTTCATATGAGAAATTCGAATTATAACGGGTGTGGAGAATTCCCCGATCCAAAATAAAATTACCCAACCAACTCGAAGCGGTCACTCCAATATTTAGTGCGGTTTCGCTTTTGATATCTCCACCGAATGTCAAAAATTTGGATATTTTGTCAGGTTGGGGAGGTCCCTCGTGAGACCGAATAGATAAAGGCAGCGAGAAATTCATGAGACCTTCTGCCACATTTGCCCGGTAAATTCAGCCACGACTTGCTCTGAGGAAAGTTGGAGAATGATATTCCGTGATTTTTAAAAGAAAAATTTCGAAATGGAGGGAATCGTAGGATTAAATTAAGTTTTGCAAAGAAATTTGAATTTGAACCAGGACGTTAACGCTAATGTAATTTTGGTCAGTGGAGGATAAATAATTCTACAAGTCAGAAGTTAGTTTCGTTCTTGAAGTCACTTGGTTCAACCATTTGGAATTCGTGTCGACGCAACGGTAAGAAATGTTTTCTAATGAAAATGGCTGGACTTCAGTTAGAATTAATAAAGAACGAAATAAAAAATGTCATGCAATCTGAGGCATGACATCTATCTGGTCATTTCGAATGTGTTCAAGCTTCAACTATTTTTTATAAATTCTAATTTAGAATATTTTGCAGAACATAGAAATTTGAAGTAAGGAAAATATTTTTTCGTGAATAATTTAAAACCACATTAAAATTTTAGTAGACACGCATTAATTGACATTCACCAGAAGACATGTTCAAATAACCGCCTGTATTTTTCCCCCTGGCATACATGCTTCCTTCCCATCTGCTCTCTCCTGTGAAACTGACGTCACACTCAGACTAAGCCTCGTTTACACCAACA
>JAQGCA010002170.1:0-14647 GCA_034698945.1 Protaphorura quadriocellata | reverse complement strand
CCATTGATCTGCAGTTAATGTCGAAGTCATATAGACATTGCCTTTTTTGAGCTTTTTTGCACTTTTTTGTTTGTTTGACTTACCGGCTCTCTTTACTACCCGTCCACCCTCTTTGCAGAACCTTATGTGTGAGTCTTATAGTGCTCCGCATGAATCCGAAGCCGACTACAAGATTCTTATAATCTCTTATTCAGGCTTCCTTGACATTAATTCGATGCACGAATGCGATTCCGGATTCGAATCTTGAATCCGACTCCGAATCCGGCTAATCGATTGAGTCCGAACCTTTTCCGCGAAATCCGGATTCATGCGAAGCACTAGTCTTATTGTCAGAGATACTCTAAGTCGGTTCGACTTAAGATACTTCGAAGTCGTACCTACTGTACCTTCTACCAGTTTTCTTAGTACAGCGCCAAAGAACTTTCTTAGAAATATTGTAGTATTCAACTTACCAAAGACAGAATAGGTTGTGACAATTGTGACATGAACGTGTATATTTATGTTTTCAGTAGACGCTTTAAGTTTTAAAGAAATTGGATACAGGTCATTGTGCGTGACGTCACTCTCACGTAATTCACGTTTAGATGACATTATTGCCGACACTATCTCTTCGTACCGTTAAAATAATCCTCCTTTTCATTTTCAGTACTCTTCGCATCTTCACTCTGGTTAGTTCGGACCAAAAGCTTAAGCTTCTGGTTGAAGCAGAATTGATGTATTAAAAGTAAAGTCTCTAAACAGTAGGGTATTCTTTGAGTAATGATTAGGTCGAGTCCACTGAGAGTCAAAATCGTAATCGGATGTAAACAGAGCACTACTCCCAAATTGTATCGTTTGTAAATATTATAATTTTTGATTAACTCTTTTTTTTTCAGAGGTCATGTTTTGTCGGCTTTGCGAGCCAGGTACGTCTTAAAACACATAAAAACCTTACATTACACCCACTGTGACATTCGTGATGTCTCTCAAAACGATGTCTCGCAATTTTTATTTTATTTTAATCGCAGAACAACCAATGCTCTAGACGCGACGGAGGATTGGGAAGAGTCACTGGCACAAGAAAATAGGCTAGATTCCCTCCTAAGGCAAGTCATTACGAATGGCGACTCTAACTACCTTGATATTTTATCGTTGTTGAAAAATTGTCTTCATTATGATCCGAATTGGCGGCCGACGGCTGAAGAAGCATTGCGTTTTTCTTATTTCAAATCGTCTAATTCACTATAGTTATTTATTATTCTCTGTTGGTTCCCTCCATTCTTGTGTTTCTTATACATATAAAAAGTTGAGTTGGAGTTTTTCGATGTTGTTGCTGGGCATAGTGTTTCACATTATTTGGAATTAGTTATTCGCAATTTTTGAATATTAGTAGGACAAAGCACCACAGTCCTTTGCTAGCATACATTTTAATGTACGCTGGGTCAAGGTTGGAGTTATCATCCAACCACGCCGGCAGACATCTTGGATTGACCACACGCATAAAGATTTTTTTTCACTTCACAACGAGACGACACGAGTTTTTACGAATAACTATATCACCGGGTAGATTCAGTTCATTCGAGTTGAAATATACTAGGACAAAATTTCCTTGGATTTTGAACTCAAACCTATTCAGCAATAGTGTGGGCAGAACGAACTGTACTTCGTGTGAAGTGACGTTAATAAACAAACTGGCATGGCGATTACCTGTCTTTTTTTCGGTTGACCATTTCCGCTAAGCTGACTCTTCCTCGAGTGTCGAGTCCAATTTTCTTGAAATTTTTAATGGTGATTCCCAATAATGTCAGGAGGGACGTCCTACGGAATCACTGCTTAAATCCTAAGGGTTCGACTATAAAAAAATAAAATCTGGGAACTGGACGAAAAAACCAATTCGGGAGACAATTTGGGAACGGACTTTCTTTTTACATCTTCACAGAGACCGACTGAAAGTTGAAAAACCTTGTGGGTTAACGCCACGCATTTAAGTTCGCAAACTACGATTTTTGCTAAAATTAGAAATAACTGGGCTTTTACTTGCACTATTTGTGCATGGGACTGGCCCTTATGGTGATAGGTTCATACTGGAAAACCCTCATGTACCGTGTACGAGACCTGAAATGATGACCTGTGGTTGAGGAATAATTTTTGCAATGCATGATTTGACACCCACACTCCATGATGGACGTGTCAAATCATGCATTGCTGGGGTCCGAAATGTATGATTTGACACCCAGTCCACGGGGTCTGTGGTGTCGAATCAGGAAATGTCCTGGTGTCGAACCAATGCATTGCAAAAACTATTCCTTAAAATACTCCAATATCCAGGCAAAAAAACTGCAATTTCTCAGTATTTCTGAGGCTAAAAGTAACTTTTACATGCAACATGTGTTAAAATCGTTGAAAAAAAGAGATCGGCGGGTGCATGGGAAAAACCCCTTGTGTGTGACTTGCCTCAAATTTTCAACCTCTTCAACAAAATGGCTGAAGACGATTAGCCTTAAAAAACCCAGGGGGCGCCCAAGTTGGGTGTGTCGTTCCCTCGTAACCGCAAAGATGACCCCTACAAAAGTTGTTCCACTTGTTAAGACGAACAACTTTTGCCTCTAGCATTTTTCTCTGCGGTGTAAGGTTGATGTCGCAGGTCAAGGAAACCATTTAGCTTAATTGTTACGTGTGAATCATATAATTCAATAATTAAATAATCAAGAAAACGAAGTTTTTTTTGCATTTGGCACTTCTTGGTCGCATAATTTAATTTTAATTTAGCGTAGTTAGGTTAGTTCGTGCAAAGTCTTGTTAGGTTAAGACAATACACATTACATTACAGTATGTGGAAACAATGCTACGCGGCTAAAAGTGCCGAGATACAGTAGGGTATGGAAATACGCTCCGAATTGGTTTTATCGTCCAGTCCCCATATTTTTTTTTCTTTTTTACAGTGCAACCCTTAGGATTTAGTCAGTGATTCCATAGGACGTCCCTCCTGATATCATTGGGAGTCACCATAAAAGATTTCAGGAAGATTGGACTGGAGGAACAGTTAGCTTAATAGCGGAAACGGTCAACCGAAAAAAACAGGTAAATCGCCATGACAGTTTGTAGTAGACTCGGCATCAAAAATTCATAGATGGCTGCTAGGATGGCTAAACATATTATGCCGAAGTATCTTTGTTGGACGGACACTGAATTGATGAACTTTTCTATCTTGAGATCAGATTTTGGGAAAAGTACCGTATGACTTCCCATGCTATAATCTTAAAAACAAAGAGCTTTGATCTTTTTTCAAAAACCTTGTTAATTTTTTTGTGGTCGTAACGGTGGCCGTCGAACAAAAATGCTTCGGCATAATAAGTTTGGCCACCCTAGCAACCGGCTATGATTTTTCTTGGCCAAATCGGTTTTTAGCGCCTCGGGTAGTTCCCTCGTAAGTAGTGTAATATTTGTTTGTATCACACATATATATAACTACTAGCAAAAAGCCTGGCCATACCGCCGGGTTAGAAAGGAACTAAATATATAAAATACTCTTATTTTAGTTGGTTCCAAGATAAATAGAACCCTAACCGTTTTGTCACATTTCCTCAAAAAATCAACACAAAAACATTTTAATTACATTCTGTGGCTGAACAACCTGCTAACATTAGCTTCCCTACCCTCTCAGTCCGTCCCCTAACCGTTTTGTCACACCACCTCAAAAAAATCAATATCAAATCATTTTAATTGCATTTGGTTGTATCTCAGTTTTTTTTTAAATTTTTATGAACCACCCTGTTGAATCTAATTTGTGATACACACTGTAGTTGAGTACTTTCCATGTCTTCCTACAACGTATTAGTAAGTTTACCAGTCAAATCTCAGATTTTCTTATGAAACTTCTTTTGAACCATTCTGTATAGTCTACTTTGTGATACACCCTGTACTGTAGTACTTGCCTTATCTTCCTACAACGTCGTAGTAAGTTATTTCGTGATGTGTAACCCAATCTAGAGCTTCTCGTGGGTCGGGTTCGGGTAGATCCGAATCCGAACCTGAACCCGAAAACTTTGATCCGAACCCGAACCCGATCCGAACCCGTTTGATCGAGTTAAAATTTTGGTGATCCGAACCCGCTCCAAAAATTTTCGGATCAAAAAATTTGATACGAACCCGAACCCGATAGCCCGGTGGTCGATCCCAACCCGAAACCCGTTATCCGAGCCCGATCAAGTTTTGAAAAGTTTTGAAAAGTCAAAATGGTCGTATTCCCTCAAAAAGTTTAATTTATTTAGAATGCAGAGTAACGCCGAAATTACACTAAATATCGGTACAAACAAATACATTCTCATCTCGAATTGTGAGCAAAAATATCAGAGAAATATTCCGAATATTTGTTCCTGATCGTCTGTGTCGGCCAAATATTAATATTTGACCCGGAAACTTTGGTTTCCTAATTCAAGTGAGTGGAAAAGACTCGATCGTGTTCGTATCACGGTCTATGGTCTGCTGTATTTGTGGCACGAAGAACCCAAATATGTTTATACGAAGTCCTAGAAATGACATGTAGTGTTTTGTAGCTCAAATTGTGTGATCGTGAGTAATTTCTTCGTACAAAATTTTAACCCGAAATATACGGTTCGGGTCGGGTTCGGGTTGTGGGTTAATTAGAACCCGAACCCAATTCGAACCCGTTCGATCGGGTTAAAAATTTCTTCATCCGAACGCGAACCCGAAAACTTTCGGATCGAAGAATTTGATCCGAACCCGAACCCGAAACCTAACGGGTTCCAAAAATACGATCCGATTCGAACCCGATCCGAACCCGCTACCCGAAACCGAACCCGTGAGAAGCTCTAACCCAATCCATGGTGGTTGTCAAAAGACACGAAAGTTTCTCAAACTTACAGCCTCGAAGAAAATGGGAAAAAGAAAAACGCTCCAAGCCAGAGAGCACGGGCGAAATAAGTTTTTTCGAAACTTCGAAATGAAGCAATTTTTTTTGAAAATTTCTCGTCGTCACTTTGGATTAAATTTTTTTGTAGGATTTTTTAAGACCAAAATCAAAAGAGTTGAGAGGAATATATGAACATAATATATATAATATGAACCAAACTATCAATGCAAGATGCTTGAATATTTGTTTGAATTTGAATTCATTTCACCACAATGCCATTTAAATAGGTCATTACATTGGACTTACACCTTTTTAAATCGTTTAGCTTAAAATAGTTTTAATTATTAAACCAGTTAATATTTCAATCCGCCAAATCCACTTTGCCTTTTCAATATCATCTATAAATATTTGGTATAATTTAATTCAACTCCAATTACTTCCTCATAGTGATTCCTTTGTAGCATAGTAGGCTTTTACTACGTCCTAATAGCGAGCTCTTGATATCTCGGGCGGAAAGCTACATTATGCTGATATTTGGCCTCGCCATCGGACGAAAATCTGTCAATGAGTGTTTAACTTTAATTACTTACTTAATCGTACCAATTTAATAATAGTTTTAACTTTCTCCAATGAGTAAGGGATATAGCATTTGAGGTATATTGAGGTGATGAAGAGTGTTGAAGGGAATAGACGGATGGAGACTATTTGTCAGTCGAGTCAGATGGGATGGGAGAAAGTTAAAGAATTAGAGTTTTCGTCTTTCCGAGTAGGAGCTCTGATTACGCTTAAGATACTCCCTCCCGTCTATCCCTAACATATAGTACATTGTATGTACGTGCATCTACGGTGTTTCACAATCTACGTATTCCATAGTCGATCGGATCCATCCACCAAACATTCTGTCTGTGGTAGCGAAGAGGACATACAAGTCGTTTTTGTGAGAAGAAAATGAGTTAGCTAGTGCTTCATCCTCTACTTTTTTGACTCTCAAGCTTTCTCTCTCGGAGAAAGTGTTTCCATCAAAATTGATTCGAAGCCGTGATCTATATGACATGCAATTTATTACTTGCGAGGAGTAAGCCTACTGGAAAACTTTCCCCTGTCAGAGCTGAGAGAGGTATGTAATGGTGAAGTTATCGTCTCTCCATTAATAAATATCATCTCACGCAGAGTGTGATGGACATGGACGGCGCGTTCTGCTCTCCAGCATGTAGGAACTACCAGGAATTTGTGTTGGAGCATCAGTTTCGCGGCCCCAGCCGAGATGAATAAAGCGAATATTCCTTATGAGCTAGGCCAATACTACAGTGCTCAAAGAAAATTTTTGATTTTTTTTTTTTTTCCTGGAACATGGATGGGCATGGAAAATCTCCATTGTAACCGAATGCAAAATGCAGGGGTTTAACGGGAATTCGTGGTGCTCATAGAAGAGATGCGCTTTCCATGCTTGTAATGAGCACCAGTTAGAAAATACCAAATCGTTCGGAGAGTATTGCCTTACCTGTAGACGAGACGTTGTCGAGGTAATCTTCCTTCTACTGTACCAGATTCAATTTACATTATAACAGTATTGTACGTCTATTTGTACGTACTTAGTAGTATTCATCTAACCACCACCCTCCCATTTCACTGGCACTGTTTACCAAAGCTCAAACTCAACGACGACAACATCAACCTTAAGTATTCCGGACGTACGGGGGGTTACAAAAGTTATTCTCCAAGTGCGCATACCCATCATTCCTGTATCAGTTCTTGAACAGTATGTCTGTGTTTTCTCGATTGCCTTGTAGTCTAACACACAAGGATCCGGTTCAGATTTTAGCCATGGTAAAAAACGTTGATCCTCCAAGAATCAAAATCGATCTATTTCAAAGTACAAGCAACTCTATGTCCGAGTAAACACTTAAAAAGTCAAAATTCATCACAATATCGAATGTTCAATGATCGAATCATTAGACAGTATAATGAACACTCAAATACTTGCGTAATTTTGTTTAGACAAAGGAGTAAACAGCCTCGCTTATATGTGTCTGAGCTGTTTATTCTTCAAAATTGATTCTTATTTATCTTGAAGGATCCACAATTTATTACCTTGACCCAATTCGTTAGGAGTCCAGTAATTCATTCGGATTCATCAGAAGTTACGAGGATGTATCTTACGTCAGAGACTCAATGAGTTTTCTTCCCGTCTGAGTAAGTGAAAGCCTAATTGTTGTTTTGTCAGGGGAAAGTCTACTAGTCGGACGGACAGACGGATATAGACCGGAGAAAGAAGAAATGTAGTACACGAGAATAAGAAAACAATTAGAGTGGAGGGATAGGGAAGGAAGGGAGGAAAGATTAGAATCTGATAGATGGATCATGTATCCCAGGTTGGTTGGCTGTCAAGGGTAGTTTGATAACAAGGACGGACGACGACGAAGAGTATTGATGGGACTGACGATGAGAGAGAGAGTGTAAGTATTTCCACCTTACTTCCTTCGTTTTTCTTTTTCTTGTATATCCGCCGGTCGGAGCTGAGAAAATCTATCCCGGGATTTCTGTGTATTGGTTTGAGTTTGAAAATATGAGGATTTGATAAAGAGCGAGAGCGGAGGTCTGATAGCCTTATGCCTGTATATATTTATGTTGCCCAGGACAGGATAGGATAGGAGTAGTAAGGGGAAAAGGGGACTCTTGTTTCTCTAATCGTTTTCAATTTGTGAGCTGTTGTCTGCACTAAATCAATACTTTCCTTTCCGCTCCGTACTGGTAGAAGTAGAAGTAGAAGTAGCAGTCATGGCATAGGAAAAAGTACGACAGAGTACTTTCTAACGTTACTTTCTCCCTTACCCGGGTTTTCCTTTGCCTGGTTTTCCTGGGGTGGGTTCCTCCATTCTATTCTATTCCATTCCATACACATTCCCATCACCCTATTATTCATCCATCCAGTCACTCAACTCAGATGGGCTTCAATGCAGAGAATACACTCTACAATCATCCCAGGAAACTATGTAGTATCTCCACTTCACTTTCCCTCCTCTAGACTCCAGTTCCATGTTCCAGGTTCCAGGTTCCAGTGGAAAAGCCCTATTCTAACATAATATGTACATATATATGATCCATCCATCTAAATGAAAAACAAGTCTCATCATAATTTCGTATAATCTCAGCCTACATGGGGGGTAATAGTGGCAAAACCCGACTGATGTTTAAAGTCATCGACGAACACGTTGTCAGGAGTCGGGTATTACGAATCATGATTTGTGATTCGGGATTCTAGATTTTTTGAATCGTGATTTTACGTTAACGAAAATGCGATATTACCAAATGCATTAAATCCAAGGAGTATGTATGTATACGTACAGGGGTATAGTATACGTATATGTATGTATAGGGGTAACACTTATACTAGGATCACGACTCAAATCGCGAATTAGAAATAAGGAATCACGAATAACGAAATGTGATTTGTGAATTTTGGTTCGCGAATCGCGACTCGAAACCCGGCTTGAATCAGGAATCACGAGATAAAACAGTAGTCGATGACTTGAAACATGAGTCGAGGTTTTGGCATTAATCCCCCCCATAAACCTGGACTTTCTTCGTTGGGAAAGGAAGGCAAGGCAGTGAGCCAAACCAACGAGTCTCCCTACCCACCGTGCACATTAATCAATACACTACTTCCATCCAAGAAGTATGAATACAACCAAGGGAAAAGCAACCAAAATAAGGCAAAAGCGTCTTTTACCTTCAAGCCAAACAGTATATTCCAAACAAGAGAGCATCGTATTGGTATATGTGCAGGTATGGTATCATGTTGAGTGTCTTGGATTACTTTCACTCTAATCGTCGTCGATTGACTGACTAAGCCCAGCAGGATGCCTCTCCTTGCAAGAACACAACGTCATGTGTGGAATGAAAGGTAGAACCGATAATAATTAGGCTAAACTGATTATATAAAACCATATTAGGTTGAGGATTTTAATTACCTATTCCAACTAATTATAGAAACATGACAACTAGTAGGAAGAATGTAGAATGACAAAACTAAAGCAATGACCAAAACTACCCTGTGCCTTCCAGACGGATCGAATCCTCAACAGACCAACATTAATTTATGTCAAAATATATATTGATCATTGGTTGAGAATTGAAGTATAGTATGAAGAGACTGCATGGCTGTGTGTAGGATGTGAACCATATTTTAAAGACATTAAATTATGTGTGCTGAGTGTGACAATAAATTACTTCGACTTAAGACATCCCTGTGTTCACGCTCTCAAGTCTGAGGTCATAACTTAATTAGACAGATAAGCCAGACAATTCCCTAAAGTCAGATACGACTCACAAGGAAGAAGAATTCCATACGGCTGGGATGGAGTGCTATGAATATTTGAGCATTGCTAGTAGAAAGTAGAGTGTAATCGAATACTCCAGTCTGTATTCTTATTACATCGCTTCAATAAAATACGTAATGCGATTCTATGCAAAGAAAGAGTTCCTCTTGAATTAGGCAATCATCATTATTATTAAACATTTCCTTTATTCGTTCATTCTTCAATTCCAATACAATCATAAATTAATTTTGTACACAGAAACAGGACACAGAAGAACCCTACTTGTGTGGGTGGTTACTCTACTGCTAAATTAGTTTACTGGTTATTAAAAATTAATATTACGATACACTGTCAATTCCTGCACACCGTTGTGTTGGTTTACTGCTTTCATTTTACTGTTCAAATTGTTTAATTTTTATAATTGCACTGCACACATGATACAAGGACAATTTTCTTCTCTGTGGAATATTATGTTTAGTATTGTTATAAATATTTTTGAAACCTCAACACGTCTCTTGTAATTTAGCGTACTCACTTCGTTTTAACCACAATATGGTGCCTTCATACTTTCATTATTGAACACTAAGCTAATCCTGTTAAACGTTACTTCAACATTTGACAATTTCTGGGTTCCTCTGAACTTCGTGTGTCACTCACACATTTGACATTTAGTATTGATAATTGAAAAATATAGCTTCAATGATTGATGAGAGAATTACTGTTCGTTCGCGTGTGATTTCATTGAAAATAAACATCTGGCGGCTACTCCCAGAACCAAACTCTAGCTATATATTATTTTCAAACAAGAATGTCAACTCGACGCCTATTTTCTTCAAATGAGGACACATGAGTGTATTTGTAAAGAGTTCATGTAACTCTTCTTAGTAACTGGTTTGCCGATGAATTAAACGCTTGAGTCAACAACTATTATCGAGTAAAATAGTACACTAGAATTGGGGAAAAGAAAACAAAGGAGAAATGTCCAGACACTGTGGTGAATGTGAATATATTATGCTGACGTACGTAGTTTAGAGTGGCTGACACTGAATTGCGTTGGTTGGTTGTCGTCGTCGCCTTGAGCGATTAGTCTGGTCGGAGGAACGGAGGGTGGGTGACATTCTCAATTAATCAAAGTAATTAACACGAAGGCTGCTGCTTAAGCATAGTTGGCTGTGGCGGGCTGAGAACGTGAGAGGGAGTTAAGAGAGCACGTCAGATGCGCCGACAATTCTCTGATAATCATAATTCATAGGAAAAGCAAAGCAAATGGGAATAGATTAGTAGCTATAGCTACAGACAGAGTTGTAGTTTCCTAGCTGTAGCTCTAGAAACTTACACGACTCTTATAAATCATTCCCTTATTTACCAGCTTTGAAATCACATTAATATACTTTTAAACGTGCCGTCAACTCGTGTAAATGTTAGTAACAGGGAGAGGAAAAGGCGGAAGCAGTGTTGTTAAGATTAGTACGATTCAAGTCAAGGCAACCACTTTTCTCTCTATAATCCGACTCCTTTTCCTATATATAGTAGTACTTCACTTTTCATTCATCGTTCAGAATTTAAATGAGCTCACTTCAAAAGTCTTCACATTCCTCCATGAACTTTTCAACTTTCTTTCTTCTTAAACAGATTTCCCACACAGTTCAATGCCTACGTTCGTGCCTGCATGAATATAATTAGTTACACGGTGCTTAGACTTAACATTGCTTTCCTTTCATTTCCTTTGAAATGATGACAAACAGGTGTTTACGTATACAAACAGCGCGCATTTCGCGCTTTCACTTCCGGGGACACTGATTGAAAGTACAAATGGGGAATTTTAAAGATAAACTAACCTTCATCATCACCACTAAAATTAACAAGAATAATTAACTTACCTACTTGATTTATGAAGAATAAAATCGACGGTTCTTTTGAATGTAAGGTATATTCATGAATTATGAGCAAAGCTCACACCCCATAACTCCTCAAAATTAAAGGAGAATACTTCAGTGGGTAGGGCAAAAGTCTAAAATTTTAAATCGTGTGAGTGAGAATAGAACGAAGTGCGTCATTATCATAACATATCAGTTCTCCCATAAACTAAACTGACTGATGTTATTTGAAATGATTTAAACAGACGTGGATGTATAACTGACTGACTGTGGGAATGTGCTAATGCGAGGTTATGGCGATGAAATATGAATCTTCCTGACTGGTTTCAGTCCACTGCTGCAATGCAGTCAACCTCTCTCTTACTAAAAGTTCTCTGCCGTCACAGGTTAATCTAACCTTTTAGAACCATGAAAATATACGTATTTGGTATATAATATGGATTTGGATGTGAACGGGAAATTCGTTGATCTATCTCCGTTGAATTGTTTGTTCTAAATGATTCTGTCACGGTTCTTGAAGAATAAACCCTTTCGGATTGTTTATAGAAAGAAAGGGTTAAGGGAGATGTAGTAGTACATGGACCAACTGTAACGTATGTAGTAATTGTGTGGAGGATTACGCAATCCCTCGGAGTTAACTGGTTGGAATAAAGGGGGACGAAGGAAGAGAAAAAAAAAATATGACAAACGATTGCGGTGTTATCATTGCTATGCTATATGGGGTAGCTAAAGTTGGGTCTACGACGTTGCATAATATGGGTACTCGTAAAGTAGAAGGTATACTAGAGCAGGAGCGATTAGTGGATGCGATGAACCCTTGTGTCGATCTTTAACTTAACCAGGAGCAGAAGTCTAGCGTTGAGAAGAAGTTTTAGAAGGAAGGAAGAAAAGTCGAAACTAAGAGGTTTTAAATATCTTGTGTCGTCCGGGGCGTCCTCTCCGACTTCTTCTCCGTCACTTGGTGTGCCAAATTGCTCCAGAGTTTTCAGACTTAAGAAGGACTCTAGGGTTAGTTCTAGATTCTGGTAAGTCTAGTTAGGACTCTAAGTATTCACATGAAGACTCCTTAGCTTTTCCTCCCATTAATCACATTAGGAGAAGGAGATGGCGGCGGCGGCGGGCTTGGGAATCAACATGAACCCATTTCGTCGTATCACTATCCTTCGCCTTGGCTACACTTAACTTACTTCCCAGGGATAAAGACATAGGAGCACTGGAGAAGTGACGAGGGACGTACGAGAGGTCAAACTCACCGAATTGTCTACAAGATTTAAGATTCAAGATTTTTTTATTCACAAGTAAAAGCATAACATTCCTCACAACAATAGGAAAAAATCCCAATTGATCCATCGGTGAGTGTGACACAATCACGGAGAAGAGTTTTAGTAATAGAATACCAGATAAATAATTACTAAAGCTTAGACTCTACTCCTACCGCTTAATTTTAATAAATATTTTCATCTAATTAAGTAATCAACAAATGCAAATATAATTGATGAGTTATAATATAACAAACGAAATCAATGTTAGCTCTAAATGAATTGGTCATTTCTTTGGGAAGTCAAATGTGTTTTGAGTGAATCTTTGAAACTAATGACCCCATATTCATGCGCTTTTAAATGGTTAGGTAGCGCATTCCAGGTTTTTACAGCAGCACAAGGATACAAAAATTCAGAGGTTGCATGGGTACACAAACTTAACCTGCCGAAACGTTTACGGCCACTGTTACGGTCAACAAAAAATTAAACAAGCTTTTTGGAAAAAGTGCGAAGGAACTTTTCGGTTTGTTCTCTGGAAGGCATGGGAAATCCCATGTAGCTTTCCCAAAATCCGATCTCAGGATCTAAAATTTCTTAAAAAATCGAAGAAAACAGCAGGCCGTCCAAATGTATAAACTAATAAATTACAAGATGAAAAATCTCATTCTAATGCATATTGTCATGTATTTTTGTTTTCGCTTTTTGAAGGAATTCAAGGTCCTGTCATCATATTTTGGGGACAGCAACATGGGATTTCCCATGCCAGAATTCTGAGAACAAAGAGTTATACTTTGGACATTTCTCGGAGAACTTGTTTATTTTTTTGGTTGACCGTAACAGTGGCCATGTGAGAAAAACAATTCGGCAGGTTAAGTTTGGTCACCCACCACCGGTACCAACCGCTATGATTTTATTGTATCCAAATGGGTGAGTTGAATCTCGCGTACATCCCTCGTGAGTCAGTTCCGCGCTGCGCTGCTCTTCTTAATGCGCTTACACCTCTCCATCTGCCGCGTTTCCCTTTCCTTCCTTCCGACGCTCCGCTCACTTCATCTCCATAATATCACCCATCCCAACATTAATATTTCATCTCATCTTCTACCTCTTTCCATCCCAACTTTAGGACAAATACATGAAACCATCCTGCAGAGAATATTCAGCGCACTACGTTCACTCCAGATATCACTGGAAAACCACCGCACTGAATCCCGCCCAGACTTCACAAGGAGTATTAGTCAAATGATAGGTCTGAAATAACTTCGGTGTAGATCAACTAGTCAGGTGCTAAGGGTTCATACTGCTGAAAAGACGTGATGAACCTCAAACACATCTACTCCGTTGGTATTCGTCTGGGCGGGATTCAGTGCGGTGGTTTTCCAGTGATATCTGGAGTGAACGTAGTGCGCTGAATATTCTCTGCAGGATGGTTTCATGTATTTGTCCTAAAGTTGGGGTGGAAAGAGGTAGAAGATGAGATGAAATATTTGGCTTACAGAAGATACCCATAATAGTATGTAGGGGACACCATTTTCAAGAAACTACTTAATATCTATGTCTCACCATAGCGCAATGTGACAAGAGTACCTGTACTTTTCTTCTTCAACGGAATAAACTTTGCCAATAATGACCGTCGTCTTTCGTCCCTCTGGATATTTTCTTCATGCTAACGTATTCAAACTGAATCCCCCCGACAAACAAGGCTGTGTGTCATTTATGTATGAAGTATGGACCCTTCCTTCGTACTAAACTATCGCTTTCTTCCGCTTCACTGTCCAAAAAGCTGATAGAGATTCAATTTTTCCTCCAAAGTCAGAAGTGTCGCCCAAGTGACAAATTGGAGAGGTATAAATCAAAGACATCGTGTAAAAGTTGAACTATTTGGGTGATGAAAACATGTTAAGTAAAATCGTTGCACGTTTAAACCTGGAGACATTCGAACGATTTAGAAGCCGAACGAAAGTTTCATTAAATATTAGATTAAGTAATTTCATTCTTCCAATGACAAGGCTGTTAAGTAAAATCCGGCCTTAAAGTTCCCGGGATATAAAAATCTTCACCTTTCCCATATTAAAATGTTCCATAGGTAATAACGAGGTTTTACGGTATTGGATAACCCTTGTCAGTCCATGCATTCAGTCAAACCATTCGCATTCTCTTCATCGTCAAGTCGTCATGAACTCATTCAACTCACTCGTGTATTACCGTGAACGCATACGAGAGAAGACAGAGAAAGCGATAAAAGCTTACGATACCACTGAACTGACTCTCTTTTTTATACTGTAACCTTTTCGCAAGGAAGGATTGGAGCGTACGAAGTGTATGTCTGTGTGGAATCGGTGG
>JAQGCA010002169.1:0-14652 GCA_034698945.1 Protaphorura quadriocellata | reverse complement strand
ATAATTGGTGTGAAAATTAATTTTAAAAATCCATGGGATTGCAAATAATTCCGTTATGGACGTTAGACAAAAAATTGACCTCCTTACCGAAGGGATGGAGGATATTTGATTTGTCGGTATGTTTACATGTGAATGGTTTCCCTTGTTGAGATTGGGAATAAGAGAGAGTCAGAGCTCAGAGGCTGCTGTAGTGGATGGCCAGGGAAAAGTTCCCTTTAAACCGTTTCCATTTAAACGTGTTGAGCCGTGTGGCCGTAACAAGTGGTCGTCATTCCATTGGAAACCATAATAATGGATGGAATGACCACAATTCAACATTCAAGCCAAGCCAAGAACCATGATTCTTTAAGAGGACCAGTTTAGTTTAGTCAAGTCAGGTGGTTGTGGGAAGGATTGGATTGGAATGGAATTAGAAATCGGGCGACATGGCGGCTGTAAACCAAGCAAAAAGAAAAAAAGAAGACGGACGGAAGGATGGACGATGGAATAGAATGGAATGGACGGTGGAAGCCACTTTTTACCCACAGGCCAAAATCTCTCTCTCTTATCATAATAAATAACATCAAATAATGTATGGCATACACAGGGTGTCCAAAAAAAACTGGAATGTCCTAACTTGCAAATTCGACAAATTATCCACCACGATATGTATGTTTAGTCGTTCTCTTTTGAACATTGTGTAAACACATTTGAATCACAGAAAATTTAAAAATGCAGATTTCCTAGTTCTCATCTTGCTAAGCAAAATCATATCAGAAACGTTTTCGAGAGCAGAATGCATCGGTAGATTAGTTAGTGAAATTAATAAAAACAAAGGTATATTGAGGCAACGAACTGCTTTCTTTTTTAAATCCTTGAATGTTAATACATCCTCCGTGAAAATACATGGAGGACACAGGGGTAAGAGTCTTTTAAGATGGACAATGTCTCATTTGAACACAAAATTAAAATTTTCATATAAATTATCTATCTAACGATCGAAAACTCATACAAAAAAATGATTATACTAAAATATATATGATTAATTAAGTATTTGATTCACAAAATTATGATTAACATCAGGAACAAGTTCAGTTACCTATCCATTTCCGAATTTGTCTCGGCTGCAATATAAATTCGGGGGCTCGCAGGGTCACACCGTTAACCGTCACATATTCTACGACATTCAATTCATACGGGCCGTCGAAATCTCTTCTGAGCTGCAACCGACCCATTTCTACTAACATTCGATTAGAATTAAAGGTGTTACTTTTGCACTGATAAACTTTTGATGGTCATTGATTTAAAATTGATCAAAATCTAGCGGGCCCGGGACCTCGACTGACTCGGCTCAGATATCCCCAACAAGAAAAGACTAGTGCTTACACGGGAAGATAGCAAATAATGGATCTCTATTATACAAAATCAAAAATAGGAAATCAAATAAACAACACACTTTACATAAAAAATCAAATGAATGGTTTGAATTTCATAAAAGTATTAGCCGTTTTTGGACAAAACCTTGGCAGAAGCAGAACTTTCAAAAGTAGAGGGAGCCAAAATCTGTATTTGAGGCAAAAATATACAAATAACGCTTTCTACACAAAAATATAATAATTTAAAATAGAATTATAATATGGATTTAAATCTAAGACAAGGTATTTCAGAGGCTAAACGTGTTCTATTGATCATTTTTGACGCGATAAGTGGTCCAAGTGGTCATATTTCGAGCCAATATTTATTTTTTCGCTTTCAACTTCATAGTTTTTTAGGAACATGTAATTAGCAAAATCAAGTAAAACTTTAATGTCGGGAATTTAACCACTTATAATATATCGGAGAGAAAATGAGATATGCATTTCCATTCCCATACACCACCATACCGAAAGCCCGTGATAAATCCTGGGCCAAATGATTAATATCACCTGAACAAAAACTGTAGCATGCATGTAGATTGCACATGCACATTAGGGACGGAAATCTCTGAGTTAGTTAGTATGAAATCCATTGAAAATGTAACAAATATTTTATTCATTTTTTACTCCACTCTGATCCAAACCTGAATAACCTCAATGCCAAACCATGCATTAGCATACATTAATTTTCCAACCCGGGACATGCAGATCGACCGAATGAACCATGGAATTGATGCACAGAATAGAATACAAAAAAAACACACACCTTACATTGCATTAACTCTTTCCTCACTATAAAATTCTGCAATCAAATTCCAACGGGCTCTCATTCCTATCAAAACCCTTCAGGGTTCGTTCATGTCATACTGATACAGAGTACACGCACTGTATAATACAGCACAGTCCATTAATGTACAGGGTGGTCCATAACAACTTATCCCCATAGATTAAGTTTTTTAAAAATACCGAAGAGACTATTTGCAATCATTCACTCCGACATTTTGAAGTTCAAAATATTTTTGACGATACTAATAATTAACTAAGCCCTTCATAAAATTCCTTTAGATGCAACTTTCCGGAAACGTTGTGTACCACACTGTATATGGACCACTACAGAGTACAGATTAATGGATTTCCACCTGTGTGAAACCAAGCACATCACACCTGACAAACCCAAGGCATATCTATCGTACCGTTGTAATACCCTCTTATAACTAAAAAAAACACCTGATACCTGTCTACTGAAAAATTCCCCTGTACAAGTCAAACCACCTGATACCTGTGCACTGAAAAATGCCCCTAACCCAGAGGATCATAATACGAATGCCCCCCACCAAATAACCCGCCCCTCCATCTCACCAGGATGAACAAACGTGAGAGAATACCCACCTACCCACTATACAATCATCACACAACACAATGTGTATAATATTATACATTGCACACACAAAATAGTGCTCTCTTTTTTAGACTACAAAGCCAGTGACTTGAAACCGGAAAACAGGGTAGGTACCGTAACCAACCAATCAGTCACTCACTCAAACCCATAGTCAAGTCATAAGCACTGAAAAATATACAAAAACCTCCGTCGACGTCTCAAGAGAACCAGAATCAGAACCAGAACCAGTGGCAGTCTCACCAATCTCACCATTCATGATAATAATTTTATACATCTTTTTTTTTCAGCTATTTTCCCTCACCTACTAACTCTATCTGTCTACCTTACCAAAAAGAGTTAAAGTTGTTTTGTTTTCATATCCATGTCATATCATTCTTATACCATATGCGTCTGTCTCATTTTTGCCAAATTTGATGGGCTGGTTGACCATGCGGCGAGGTCACTTCAAAAAAATCAAAGACTCCAACTTCACACAACTGCCTATGCTATGTATCAAAATCTGACCGCCGAGTCGACGATGACGGAAAACCGGTTCATTCCGACATTTTATAAAGCCTTTCATTAAATTAAACTTTTGATCTTAGGATTAGACGAAGACTGGCACTGCACTGGCTAGGAACGCTAAATAATGAATGGAAATGTACCCCCCAATGTGTCCGTCAACCTGTCATTTCCTGTTTCCAGGCCATGCCCTCCTATTTCATCTCAAAGCGATGGTCAAACAACGCCCCGAAAAAAGAAAAAAAACCTTTCGACACAATCATTGTCTCTGATTGTACCAGCGAAAACTTGTCTAAGGGGGCCAGGTGTCCGGCTGGTCGTATGGTACAGGTGGAATTCGATTCTGAAAAGTTTATCCAAATTCATAATGCTAAAATCTATATCGTTTAACCCAACCTTGTGCAAAATTTCGACACAGCTTTCTGAAAAAATTGAGCCCGAGCAAAGCAGAGTGAATTTTCCATTTAAAATCCCTTCCGTCCTATCCCATTCATAGGTTGATTAGTTTGTTTGGATGAATGTGGGGCGACAGGATACAATGAGGAAATTCATATAATGGGTTGAGAGTTTGTGGACTGACAAACTCAAAACTCGTTGTATACATATAATAGTCCGCCTTGCAAAATTAAAATTCTTCATGCATTGTCCATTGTTTTTGAGTATAAAATAAAAATTCAATGACCGCATCACTCCCCAAGTGAATCCGACCGAGAAATAATCAACTTTAATGGGTTTTCATAAATTCCTAACCGTCTTTTTTATATTCTTTAGGCGGCAAGGCAGTGTAGTAGTAGTGGTGGGTTTGCCAGCGTTTAATTTCCTTCAGAAACATCAACAACGGTTTACAATGAAACAAGAGAAAAAGATCCCAATGACGTTATAATCTTAGGATTTATGAGACATGCGAATATAAATTCCCCGAAAAAACTTCTACCTATTGAATTCTTTAACCCGAAGTGGACCTAGTCAAGCAAACAAGTGGTATTTCAATGTCATGTCAAGGTCTGTTCTTGGGTCTAAAAATCCTGGATGACAAACTAAACTGGTTTCTTGAAAACAAGTCCTCTACTGAGAAAGTAGGTACAATCGCAAATAAAAATTCTGCTAACGTCAATTCTACCGATATGCGTAATCATCATTATTTTCTTGGTCTCTCGGTGCTAACAAAATTTAAGATGTGCAAAATGTATGTATAGTATGAATCACACTCCGACTCCCCAGTCCGTACACACTAACTCCTCCGCTCATTTATTAGTTAACTTATAATTAGAAATGAGTCTCATCAGTGCTAGTCAGAGTCGGGTAGTTTTATTTTTTATTTCACCGCACCGGGGGATGGGCCGGACATTCCGTGAAATAAAAATCTACTCAACCACCCTATTCACTCTGTATTATTTTTTCGACCCAAAATATTCTTATCTGTCATTCTCACAAGGGTCAGTATTCGACTGTGTATCTTGATATCAAGTGTCCATATGAAGAATACGAAGATTTCAGAAATTTTTGAATGACTCCAAAATTTATATGAAAAACCAAAATTAACTTATATGAAGATGAAACTTGTCGATAATACTGAAAGTTTCATTTTACAACCAAATACTGTCCCTCGTGATTCTGTTCCTATTCGTATCGTAAAATGAAAACAAAGCAACCGTACAATTGCTAATAAAATGAAAAGAGGAACAACCCGTCCGGTAAAAATTTTCAACAGCTCGGGATTCTATTTTTTTTTCTTGTCATTGTATGTGGGAGCTAAAGCTAAAGCTAAACTGCTAAGCAAAGCCAACAATCTAAAAATCCCATGGCATGGCAAATCTAAAATAATACTTTCCGACAGGCTTTCCCTTTTTTTAGTTCACTGCCTTTTGCTCGTTTTTTTTTTTACCCTTTTCACAAAATCTAATGCCGTGCAAGTATTCCATCCAATCTCAATTGAATTCAATGCAATCACACGACTTTTAAGTTTAATAGTAGGGTTCCCTCCTGTGTGTCGTTGTGAACTTCCCATCCCATCATTGACATTAGAGAGAGAATTCATAGTGGCGTTAAAAAATTGAGTTTAGTGGCACTGGACGTCACGTCACCTTCGTTTCACCTCCCCGAATTAGCTCCACGCTTATCTCCTCCATTATTCATAACTCTACAACATTCCACCGTTGTTTCCTCCACGACTATTCCTAACACTAACTACAGTCAAACCCCGGCATACAAAATCCGACCGAACAACGTACAAAAGAACGAGTTGACTTTGTACTGTGTACTCAATGGAAAACTGTAAAGTTTATTCAGTACACTAGGAATCTCTCAAATCAGTCCAACAATAATAGTTTTTTTCCTCACAGTGAAACCTCCCATAGTCAATAAGTTCCATCAAATGCTCAAAAACCTGGAATTTTGAATAGTGTAAAGAATGCGGATATTTAGGAATGGTGTTGACTTGAAAAAATCTATGTAATATTATATGTAATTTATCCAACACCGGACATTTTAATCAAATTCGTAACATCGGTTCTATGTAGGGAGAATTCGATACTATTTTGTAGTGGAGAAACTAAAACTACTAGTTTGTTTTAATTTAAAGCAAATAATTATTCATTTAAAAACAATACGCACTATCTATAATTTACCACAAAAACCACTGGGGCCGCGGCCGTAATCTTTACCATAAAAACCATTCGAGCCTCAACTAACCATGTCTGAGTCATTCACCTGAATCACGTGACTTTCTACTACTTTCACCAAAGTACCAAATTGAACATCAAGATTTGGTAAGGCACTAACCTCATTCCGAATAACAGGATTAACCCAGTAAGTCAATCCAATTTGGGAAAACAAGAATTTAGTTAATAATTTCATGAGAGAAACTACAGTTTTAATCGGATTGTCTCTTAAGACAGAAACTTCCCAGTCCACACTTCCTGATTCCATGACAATTGTCGTAGGAAGACAAAGTCAACCATTATCATATTTTCCACCCTGTGCCTTAATGAATCATCCTTACGGTCACGGTCTATCATGTTGTCCTGTGTATATGTAAGACTCAGATTAGAAAATCTCTCCTTCACCTTCGGAAAATCTTCCCGGGTTCATTTTCGTTTCTAATATCCCAATCCATTCAAACTATTACAAACAGAACATTTCCGAAAGATAACGCGATTGTTTTTGTTACGCCTGTGCTTTCTCTTCATTATCCAGACATAGTGACACGTTGATTGCATGATTTGCATGTTTCATACACAACTACTCATCATGCTCAGCTAAAACCTGTTCATATTTTCAATCCCGACATTAAGGATTCCGTGAAAGACATATTCCTCGATAGGTCATGCAAACCCGATTCTACATCATAAACCATAGAAGTGTGAAATTCTTTACTAAACTATATAAAAGTAAAAAAAAACAGTTAGAAACTAACTGCAATACAATAACCAATACAATACAAGTCCCTCATCATACCTCATCAACAAAATAACTTAACCGATTTATATTTTCTTTTCGGTTTACTAATGACTCAGAGCACATATCACATAAATAGAAGGGAAAAAGAAAAAAAAGTATCAGCCGTCCCGCCTACCTACCTGTTCTGTTTTCTTATTTATTTAACTCTCTACTACACTGCACTTGCTCACAGAGCACACACCTGTGTACAGGAAGAATCACGTAGTAGAAACATGATGATAGCGAAGGGGTAAATTCGGAACCTATTTTGTACAATCAGTCTTACTTTTAAAAAAAATCCTTTCAAGAATAATTCATTTCCAGTGGATTCATTTCGTCGTCCCGTAAGAATAATCGTCGGGACGGGAAACGCGAATCTAGTTCAAAAATTAGATTTCATTGAGAATTAAGCTTCCTAATTTTGGCACTATTCCTTACATACAGAGCTGGGGAAAAATGAAACCCTGGGTCAAGTTGTGTTATATTTACCAGGCATAATGAATTTTTTAAATTTGCTTTCTCGTAACATTAACATTCCTCAAGGAAACCTTTTGCCCTGTCAATTCATACAAATATACATTGTTTTGGCAAATGATAGAACGGAACGACCATAAATGGTAGAAATCAAAACTGAATATCCATCCACATGGCCTCGACCATACAACTTACAACATACGCACATGCATGACCTGAAAATACACATGGACTGCAACATAACCACACATTGTAATGTAAGACACACATCCACATCCACATGGTAGACAAAAATTCCACCGCAGGCTAAACAGGTAAAAAAGTTTTTCGATGTAATGGTTTTGTGCAGAAAGCTGAATGCCCATGTTGTTGGATATATTTCTAATACAATACAAGGCAGCCAAGAACGGAGTAAGTGAGTGGATCGGTTTCCCGTGTGTCCTGATTTTTGCAAAAAGAATAGTCACATCCACCCTTCCATTCTACCATTACCACTTACCAGTACTATGATGGCAAAATAAAATAAAGTAAAGGGAGAGATAGAAGTGAACCGAGATGAGTAATTTGATGTTCTCATGGAATGAGAAAATTTCTTCTTTTTCTTATCAGATCCCTACCCTACCTGTCCCTCTTACCCTTCAAAATAATAAACAACAATGTAAATCTTTAATATCGTAGAAAGTCTCCCAAGAAAAAGTGGAACGTGAAAGAAGAGCAACTTTGTGTTCACACACATACACCCACAGTCCTTTAGTGTAGAAATTATTACATGTACATGTATAAGTATACACCCTGACAGTAGTATTCCAACCTTAAACTAACCGCTAATCTGTACCACTACATATAAAAAGTTATAATGTGAAATGAGGATTTTCCTTCCTCTCGTCCTGTCTACTGTCCATTATATGATTATATGAACCATGGTTGGTAAAAAAATATATAATTCATTTCATGGTACGTGTACAGGTAAAATAATTGCAGAGCCGGAAGTGTGGGCATCCAAACATACGTACATAGCAAAAGGGTTTTTTAGAAACTGGAATGAATTCAGTTGAGTGAAACAATCCGTTTTCTACACCCAAGACATCACACGCCAAATGTAATCAAATCCATTCATAAACTGCCGTATTTTTTATAACGCGTAATATACAGGTTGGTTCATAAACAATTACAATAATAACCCAAGTACGTTACTCCAAAAGGGAGATATACATTCCGAAATGAACATAATACATAATCTATAGAGCAATGGTGGTGTATTATGCTACACACAGAAAATGGTGACTTGTTTTGAACCACCCTGTACTATTTTCCGCGAAAATGCCAAATCCGATGCACTCTTATTTACAATGCAATGGAATGGACTTATGGGACCGTCCCACTACCGCTATAATACGCATTATTTATATGATGCAGATAAAAAATAACCTCTGTTCTTATCTCTTGTTTGATTTCAGATTAAGACTTGAGAGACACAATAAAATGAAATTGATATCTTCGACCTCTTGCACAGCTACTTGGGTGTTCAGAATATACATAAAGTATAATATAGTGTCTTGTATGCACAAACAATGTCTTGCGTTCCGGGTATATACAAAATATAAAATAAACAACCGACACAAAAATAAATAGTGAAAAATGAGCTCTTAAGATGATTTGATGGTTGAAAGGAGAAAGAAACAGAAGCATAGATTAACAATATTACAACATTTGATTAAAATGTGAAATGTTATATCAAATAGCTGTGCTAATTTTAAATGATCTGACAGCTTCAAATATGATTCCAGATTCAATGTTCTAAATGAGATATTGAACCGACCAAAAATAATTTGAGAGAAAACCCAATTTCCTACCCTTCTTTAATATTGAACCCTTCATTTGATTTGGCTATCCTCGCTACAGCTGGAATGGTTTTCCTTGACATTTTCATTTACATTAATTTGTTGATTTTTTAAAAAGAAAATTAAGATACCTTTGAGTGGTGGCGGGGTGGGGATGACAGGTTTACGTTCCTCCATGTCAGGGGTGAGTTCGCGTGATGAGTGCCGTCCGCCCTCTCCTTCTGAAATTAATAAAAAGAAACAAAAAAACTTATAATGACTTCCGTGTTTGGATTTGAATTTGAAAGATAAATTATCAAAATAAAAATTAGTTCATCTTCTAATTTAACATATCAAGTGAGAGATTATCAAGACCAAGACAGTAGACAGTGTCCAGACGATGACTCACGCACACACATTACATGATATGTCACAAATATTTACTTCCATGAACCCTTTCATTTAAAATCTGTGTAGGTTGTGATGGTCAAGTCAAAAAATCCTTGTCTGGACGTCTCATGGAATTTTTTCTAAAAACCTGTCTATAAATCTAAAGCCGAAGAAGTCCCTAAATGTCAATTCCTTTCAGATCAATGCAAATACCAACATACGAAACGATGATCTGACATACATTTAACATTACCGTAATCATAATCTTGTGTTATTATTGAATTAACAACCCCAGTCATTTTATAAATACTTGAACTTTATCTGTCACGAACCGCAATCATGAAAATTTTTCAATGTGAAGCCATTACCGTTGAATTTTTAGTACATCCAAACCTAAAGCAAATTCTTAGACTTAACAATCATCGTCTACAATCTACAATTAGATAAAAATCCGATGTCATTTACAAGCCATGCCATGCCAAGTCGACAAAGAATGTATTGGTTGCCTAATTCGCACCTCTACCTATGACGAATGCCAAATAGAAATTTCCCTTGTGAAATAATAAGCATATCTCAACAAGTATACCACACCAAGGAATTTCCGGGTGTGGACAGGAAATTACTACAATATTTTCATTTCACCATATTTCTTCATATTTTCTGTGCACGGATGGAACACCCGGCAGGAATTCTACACAATACCATCCATCCAGCTCCAGTTTGATTACAAAATGCTCAGAAATTCCAGCCACCACCCCTAGAGCATTAAACTCCAAGTTTGGATACTAATAAAATCAAATGAAAATCTCTTAAAATCCTAGTTCCAGACTTCATCCCTAGAACACAGACTAGCCTGGGCATGGTGACCCGTTCATCCGACTAACCCCACCCAACATCGTCTACTTTTAAATTGGTACAATTAAACAACATTTCCCCTTCATCATTGACATTGCCTTATGACTATGACTCTCAAAGTCCGAAGTTCGATAAGGACCGACGAACCCGATGAACGGGGTTGGACCGAATCATGGACCGTGGAGAGTACTGTATTATATTTTTATGTACTTGTTCATGTCAGTTTCCTCTTCAAGTGGTCTATCTACATTTTCCTCATCGTATAAATATGCTCAAACCAAAATCGTCCCACACACTTTGACTGACTCACTTCAAAAAAATAAATCCTCACAAGGGACTCTGTTCAAATGTATAGATCCGGCTAGTCCTTTCACGGTGAGTCATAACAAGTCCTTGAAAGTAAGGATTTTATTTCCTTTATTCAGATTTTTGCCATAATTTCACAACGCCTTCCCTAACCGAAACACACACATTTGAAATATTTTACTCGTGGATGTGAAATCAGAGGCATTGAAATAAATACAACCATTATCTGACATTAGCCAGCCATCCATGGTCAATCAGCATCAAATTTATTGTAGAAAATTGGACTAGGGATGGTACCCCCAGTAGGTGGGAAAATTCTAGTGGAGAAAAACCTGTTTAAAGTAACCATTAAATTATGTCTCCCGGAGGAATAGAACCTTCATCATAGAAGCGACATGGATTCATCCTGTACCACAACGGCCAATGTTAAATTGACACCGGAATACTGTCCCTCGTAAGCTTTAGCTAGTCGAGCTTAGACAAGTCAGCAGTTTGTAGTAGTTTGTAGTTTTGAAAAACTCTTCAACTCTCCGCAGCCGCCGTCACTCCGTCAATATAGTTCAATTTATTACCCGGGGGAGGAAAAACTTGATTCATTCCCATTGCATAATTAACGAATGATTTCCTCAAGAGGAGCTACATTTCGTCGTCGTATTCGTAGGTTCGCCACCACCAGACCTCTACATACTCCCATTAGAGTCATCAAGTAGTGTCGACACTTCTCTTACTTTACTTGTCTGTCTGGTCAATCTGAATGAGGACACGAAACGAATGAAACACACGAGGATTGCCATAATGCCTGCCTCGTTTGCATACCAATATCCTACATATACACATATACGAACGAACCCACCATCATTCTACCACCGCCTAATATCTAAGTCATCCGGGTCATCAACAAAAATCATGTTATTTTACTTCATACTGACGTTAGACTAACTATTGAGCCAACCAGCCACTCTCTGACTAACCAGAATCTTTAAAGGAAGGAAAAGCTGCCCACTTGCACGCATAAAACTCATAAAAACTACAACTAAACTAACTACGTCGCATACAACCATCAAAATCTGAGTGAAACCTTGGGAAGAACCGGACTCGGTACTCGGGGCATCAATAACAAGGGAGTCATCACAGAAACATGAGAATGAGATGAGATAGACTCATGGACTGGACTCTGAGAAAAACCAGGCAATATTCACTTAACACCCACCCCACCCTACCATTCCCGCACCCACTTAATTCTCTAAGGATTGCGAAATAACTTGTCCAGCTAAAATAGTGACGCAGTAATCCTTCCAGCTTCAGCGTCTCAATCTCAATCCCAGTCCTCATGTCGGCATATCTTCTAAAGTCCGAGAATCCTGACTCCTATGACGGGTGCTTGTTCAGCCGTCAGGCACATGGACCAACCAGAAATACTACTGCTGGGCCCATTTTATCAATATATATGTCGTAGGATTATAATTAGTCATATTGTACAAAAGGTCAACTTTTGGCCAAATCGTCTGGCCATAGTGAATTTACAGACATCACTAGGGGATAACCATCGATCTTGGACGAATCATTGCGAGAATTTCTGCTAAGAGAACAGTCAGCTATAAATCTGATTTTGTAGTGAATTTGGCCAGTCCTTAACGACAACCATGTCGATCTTTCCCAAATGGCTCCATATGTGTGACAAAGTCCCGAATTCTTCAAGATGCCTTGTGTCTGTTAGTCTATTTCATGTTCTACAAAGCGTCTATTTCGGACAATATCAGTTTTCAGAACTTCCAGGGACGACAAAATATTAAAGTACTAGCAAACTCTCCATAAATGATCCAACTTAACCGTATAAGATAACCAAAACCAGTAAACGTTGAGACTTTACCACTTGCCTGCAACATGTGCATATGTATGTAAGTCAGTATGCAAAGAATACAACCTCCCCACCCACCAAGGACCACCTCGACTTAAAAAATCCAAACACGTTTTTAACTTGAGACATCATTTGCATAAACATCTGAACGAGTCTAGTCGTCGTGAGCGCAAGCCTTGCAAAGAATCCGACTTCGGAGCCTTACATTCATTCAAATTCTTTTATAATAGTCTACAAGGCAATACAAGAGATGCAATCCAAAGATTTCCTCTGGCAAAAACTTTCCAAAACCCAATTGCGTGGCTGACTGACCACGTTGGCTTCGTTTTGACCCGTCTGGTCTAATCTAATCTAATCATTTCATTCATTGGATATCTAAGACGCAGTCGCAATATACGTTATACGTCATGCGTATCATACATTCCTCAATTGGCTTAATCGGTCGCCATTTAAGTCGGATTTCCAATTCCTCGGAGAATGGAATTTTACAATTATACTTCCATGTGTTTCTATGACGTGTCCGAAGCCTTATTACTCAGAAGAAATAAGGAAAAAAAAGTAAGAACACGGAAACGCAAAAGAAATCAGGACTGAAAATCTCTAGAAATGTTTCTCCCTTGAAAAACAAGTTTTACTGGGCAGTCAGAGTGTCCAGTCATTCAATCGGGTCCGGTGCGGCGTAGTGGGTTATAATGATGAGATGACCATGCATTACATATACAAAAATCCAACAGGTAGGTTTGTAGATTGCATGCAAATGTATATATGTTAGGAGAGAACGGAATGATTGCAAAAAAAATATCAAGAAGTAAGAGAAAAAAAAAGAACTGGTGAATGATGATGCCCTACTAGGCATAAACATTCCGTCCGTGATCCGTTCGTAGCGCCGGAGCACAAAATGAATACATCGCAATTTCACCTCCCCATCCTTTTTCAGCTTTCAAAAACTAAACGTCCTCGAAAAGCTTCCTGATGCCATCGCCATTCCGCCATCACTTCAATTATTCACTACTGCCATACATTCAGTTCAGACAGTACATGAGCCATGTCACTACTCCAAGCAGTGTTTCACAAGGTAACATTCTGATGACTCTCAAGATCGAAGCAACGCAATACCAGACAGACAGAATGTACTAGTTAAATTGAATCTGATCCAAAATTAAGGAACCGCGCGGCGCGGTAGACCGACCGAAAATTTTATATCCAAGCCACAGCATCACCAACATTTTATCACTTGCATCATTAAATCCTGACAACAATCATTCTTCCCACCTAAATGCTATGCAATTTTTACCACCTCACATCACACACGATTCATCCATGTTTTTTGCCTCATCTTTCTCATTATTGCCATTCCCATCTTCATTCAATCTTTTTCTACAGCATACGTACGTAAACGTATAACTAGCTGACCATGTCATCTGTCATGACAATACATGGATGAAATTGAGAATTCATATTATTTTGAATGGTTGGTGCCCGCAAGAACAAGACAACAAACAACACAACGTTGGTCTTCCGTACCAAGAAAAATTAAACATTATTACCAAATCATGGATTAGTGAGGAAATAAGTATAAGGAGGTAAGCATATGAGACCTGTTTGACCAACATTCTCTTATAATCTCCCTTATAAATCATTTACAACAAAACTGGCTTGAAAGAATTAACAGTTCTCATCTCACCGTCACCGTCACCCTACCCTGTACTTGTACCAGTACCTTTCACAAATGCCCCACACGACACACAAAAACAGTGAAAAAGTAAGGTAATTTGCTTAAATTATTCCTTCCGACTTCATCTTGTTTTTTTTGCAACACCTTTCAGACTATCCAACCAACCAATACTTGTTTATCAGTCTTCAAATCTCAAGATGTGTTTTGAATCGACACACACGTTTTATTCAATTTTAAATATATACAATATTTTGAACGGAACGGCTATGAAGCAGTCGATCATCTAAATTTTTCTGAATGAACATTCTACTTCTCTCTCATTCTCAAGGTTATGCTAATGCCATATTGTAAAACAATTGACTGAATAAAAATGTAAGGATAAGGAAGGATATGGATTGAATTGGACGGGAGATCAATACGTGATATTGGACATCCAAATGACAGACAAAGAGTAAGAAAAAGAGCGTAGAATAATGCTTAAAGGCCTGCCCGGGAGACTAGCACCTGCACGTGGACAATAAATAAATGCTACTTCGCAGTTA
>JAQGCA010002168.1:0-14657 GCA_034698945.1 Protaphorura quadriocellata | reverse complement strand
TTTTTTTGATTGGATTGCTTAATATTTCACAGAGAAAGGTACCATCAGTAATAGAAATAACGTATTTAATATAGTAAAATATTTTAAGACACTAGAATGATTATTGCGCAACACAAAAACTGCAGTTCGAGGTCATTCACTTTTGTTTACTAGTTGCGACTGTGGTAAACTTACTTAAAAATCACTCCCCGCATATTTGAATGGGTAAATGCTTATATGATCCATTGTCTATAAATCGATTGGTAATTAGTGTAGAAGAGTTCATGAAATTTTCTCCGTGCCCTTTGGGCTGAAGGTTGAACTATTCCCCAACAGACACTCTGACAGCTTGCATCCATAAAAATGCAAAAATGAATGATGCAAGTTGTTTTTCCGAACAATGAGCACGAGAAAGTCCATAGTAATATGAAAATTCAGAAGGGCAGTATTTTGACTGTTACACTCAGATTGAACTGATTTTTTTTTATAACTATCGTTCTGAAGATGGTTTGAAGAAAAATACATTACTTATTTTAAATAATTTGCTCTTAGAGATAAATCAATGTTGAATCATTGCCGGAGAATATGCACTACCACTGTGCTACAATGTCATTTCCACTATGCTTGTGAATTCAACCTCCCTTTGAATGTACATCCCATTGGTATGGGTTGTTACACATTGACAAATTTTCTGGTAACTAATTGACAAGCACATCCACATCCAACCACATCTAGATTGAATTGTTCAGTCAGAATATTGCCACGATGGACGGGTCACACGTTTTCCAATTATTATTACTGTGTTGGTTTTTGTTATTCGTATCCATAAACACAAAATCCGATGAACATTTAGAAAATCAAACTGATCTTAATTTTGGTCTCTTACAAAAATCTCTATTTCCAAACATTTCGCCATATATTCGTTTCTCATTTTTTAATGAGACAACACAGATTATCCCAGAAGAAATTCAGAAGTACCTTGAATTCCAGGAAGGTACTAGTTCAAAACTATACGCACATCTACGCCCTGTTCTTAATAAAACTGGGTTGAGGTTTGCAACAAGCGAAGCTGAGGAATGGATTGGATCATGGTATATAAGAACAACCGGAAAAAGAATAGAACAACTGAAACCATACCAAAAAATTGGATACATCCCTAGAATGAACTTATTGGGGAATAAGGCTACCAAGCATTCCCTTGAGCTCAGAATGATCAAAACACATGGACTCCAGAATATGCCATTCAGAATTCCGAGTTTCATACTTCCGAAAGATTTCAAAAAGTTTAAATCAGCTTGGGAAGATACAGAAAATAAAATGTGGGTACTAAAACCAACATATTTTGGATATTCCAAAGGTGTCAAACTCATTAACCACTGGAAACAAGCTCAGAAGTTGGATTATCCTGTAATGGTTGTCCAGAAATACGTGGACAATCCAATTCTCTATCGTGGCAAGAAACCAGAAATAAGGCTCTATGTCGTTGTCACAGGCGTTGACCCATTGAGAGTGTTCCTCTCAGAAAGAACTCTTACGAAAATGTCTTTGAAAAACTTCTCAGCCAGTCCTGAAACAATTCATGATTCATGCATTCATATTCGGAAGAACTCTGACGAACTTGATTGCAAGGTGGTGAACGAGACAATAAGCGACTACAGACAGAATACCAGAGTTTTCTTTCAAGACTTAGCGGACAGAGGTCACAACTTATCCGAGATTAAGACCAAAATGGAAGACGCCATTGTCAAGTACCTACTGTCCATCGATTCAACACTTAGAAAATCTTGGGCAGACACCAAAGTACTTAATCGCTACAATATATTTCAACTTATCGCAGCAGATTTCATTTTAGATGAAGAACTAGTCCCAAAAAATATGGAAATAAATGGAAGTCCGGACATTGCCTTCTCTTCAAACATTTCTTCTGATGTCACGTTTCCACTTGTCACTGAAACATTGACACTTGTTGGGTTTCATTTACCTTCATCACTTAGCCAAAGTCCCATCTTAGTGAAGACGAATAATTTGAAAGAACCAATTACATTTCAGAAACAACTGTATTCTTCACACCTTACTGGGTCAGAACGAGAGAAACAGCGTCACTTCACTGGAATGTACAAAGACGCACCATGTGATGTCTCAGAATACCTTGATCCAATTCTGGAAGATTTGACGCCGGATGATGTTCGTCAACTGATCATCAGTGAGGATGAATTGGCGAGGTCCACTTCATTATCATTCAAGAAAATATTCCCCTCTTCATCATCCTCGAACATGGAAAAGTACATTTCCTGGGTTGAATCGAATAATCGCTACTATTACATGTTACTTCATGCCTGGGAGACCAAATACAAAAATGACCGGAAGGCTGGAATTAAGCGTCTCTCGAAACTCTCTGCGGTTAACTATCATTTGAAACCATAGAAGGGTATTCGTCAAAAAAAAATTCGAAATTGCGTTAAGCAGTAATTATAATCATTAGAACATTATCTCAGGTCTGTTGTCTGTTTAGAAAAATATTGTTAAACTACTTCTTTATTTTGTGAATGTTGTAAATCGCAGACTTGTGTCAATTACTTTAAAAATGTAATTAATTACAAATTACAAAATACACCCTAATTTCTGATCGTAATTAATTATAATTACAAATGCATGGAGATATTTGGAGGTAATTAATTACAATTACAATTACGGGGACAAAAATGGAAAAGTAATTTATTTCAATTACAATTACGTAATTGTAATTGAAAATACAATTACAAATACAAATTACAATTCAAATTACTTTCTCGAAATGATGATTTTAGGTGAGTTAACATCATAGTTACGCCTTTGTATTTGATGGTGAAAATTTTAAGTAATTGTAATAAGTAATTGAGAAAAATATACATTCAGTTACAAATTACAATTACACATAGTTTCTAAAGTATTTAATTACAATTACAAATTACAGCTGGGATTCTGAATATAATTAATTACAATTACAATTACGTAATTGTATTTTGTAGTTGAAATTACAATTACCATTACCAATGTAATTGACCCATGTCTATGGTAAATCGTTTGATAATCTTATGTTGTAATCCTCCGCAATGATGTTACAACCTTGATGACGGAGACAAATTAGTTCTTCGAACGCTTGGTAATCGAATAAAGATAGATTGGACATCTTCCACATTAAATACACATTGTTTAATGTCGCAATAAACCATAAAATATAATTTGTCTTAATCTTTTGGACTGTTGTCTGGGGTAAGGTCGTCGGTAACAAAAATAGTGAAGTACCATTTAGACTATTCAATTTTGTTAGTCAAATTTGACCTCCAGGAGGTCATTTGTAAAAAGTACGGATGAAAATGTTCTAACTGAACCTGGTTATCAAGTTTCCCCATTCTACATAAAACTACTCCCACTCGACAGTGCTTTGATTTAACGAGTGTCATGTTGTGGATATGTGATTCTCACTACCATTGACCCCTGACCCAGTACCTCGAAGGTACCATTTCATGCATGAGTGAAAATTGACTAGAAAACTGTTTAAATTAAGTCGTCGGAGGAAGTTGGTCTTTAGTTTGCATCCTTGATTCCTCCAACATGAGACATCTAATGGCGGGCTTCAGCTCCAGATTCAAACCGGTAGAATCATTTGAAAGTGTGGTCGCACGTGTTTCATATTTTTTGACAATTTTTTGAACATTTACGAATTCAAAGATTCAATTCAAAATAAATAGGTGAGTAAAAAATAGTATATTGACAAAAAATTAGATCAACAAAGTTTTTTTTGAGTGTTTTTTTAGGGTGTGGTTTTACGTTGGGAATTACGTGAACGTGTAGACTGAGTTGATAATTAATTATTCGTTTAATTGTTAATTTGTTTTGATAGTATTTGGATTTGGAAGATATACATCGGTTAAGCAGTTAAGTCAAGATGGTTGGACGACCGAAGACGACCACTCGTCACAAGGAAGATAATACATTTAGGGTGAGTTTTTTTTATATTTTTTTAACCAAATTTTATTCTCGGTTGCGTTGTCCGTCTTCCATCGAAAGTTGCCCACAATATTATTTTTAAATAAAAATAGTAAAATAAAAACGAAAGATAATATATTTTAAATACACATGGCTGACCATTTTTAAGCAAAAGCGAAGTTGTACTTTTACATTTCAAAATAATACTACATTTTTTTCTCAATCCTGCGGTTGTCATTTCAAATCTTGTTTAAAACAAGAATAACATGATTTAGTTTACTTTTTCTTTCCTATTTTCACTTAAGAAATGTATATTTTTTAACCCTGACTTATAAATAAATATAAGAAGGGTTGCATTGTGATCAGTACAGAGTACGTGTACGAGTACATACATTATAAATGCTGGGTCAGTCACATCGATTCGATGTTATCCGATTTAGATTTTTTTCGGCGTTGGACAGTTTTTTTTAAAAAAAATTATCTTTGATTTAGTTTGACACATTTACTGCCAAACTAGCTAAGATCAACAAGAACTTCCACGTAAATCTCCACGACAGAAGACGTCTTGGAGGCGACGATGATAATGAGGATGACTCTACACATTTTTACGAGGTATGAATTCAATTTGCTTTCCAATTTCGGATATTCAAAGATAGCTGCCAAACTTGACCTAATTTGCATACTTTTTTTTTAATTTAAAGACCGTCGTGCTCCGGACAGAGTTAGACTTGACTGAGAGTTACACTGAGTTGGTTAATGAAATCGGTCCACATATTAAAACATTGCCACAAATCATCCATAACAAGGATCGACTTTTAAAGTTACTTTTGGATCAGATGATTGATGGACGGGCAGGTCTATCTTTCAATTCCACATTAGAGTAAGTATTATACGATGTGTCAGTATTTATTTCTGTGAGAAAAATATTTCTATTAGGATTGAACCAATTCGTATTTATTTGTAATGATTAGGTTGTTAAAAAGCTTGGCTTTGGATCTTGGAGATAAATTTTGTTCTCACATGCCGGGGTTTGTCAAGTCTATTTGCCAAGTCATCCTGAAAAGTAAAAATCCAGAAGAGATCGAGATTGGGTTTCAGTGCTTGGCACAATTGTTTGTCAACTACCGTCGGCATGTCAAGTCAACTTACTCTACGTATTTGAAATTATTAATGCCGATGTGGAGTTCTAGTAATAAGACATACATCACGGTCTTCACCGCTGAATGTTTCTCATTGATATCGTTAAAAGTTTGGAGGATATCTCCAGACCATTTCTTTGACAATGTGCGAAACAAGATCGTGAAACCTTATCCGGATGTAAGTGATTCAATCTTTAATCTTTTTAATTTACTAAAATAAAATACTAAATACTTTGGGATTTAATTAAATATTTGACACCTTTGTTCGACAGGCAAGACACGGTGTGGCTTCCTTGCTTGCGTCCATGCTAAAAAAAGCAACTTCTGTCAACGAGTCTGGAAAATTCATAGCAGATTGTACAAATTTGTTTAAAGTGCCGATTGAGGATCAAGGGATCTGGAGGGAAACCATGTGTTTGCTAGTGAATGAACTCAAGGATTATTTCCGGGAAAGAAATGATATCTTCAATTTATTCTGTGTTTCTGTGGAGGTATGTTGTCTTTAATTATCAGGATTATTCGGTTTAAAATATATATATTTGGCTGAACGTCCGTAAACGACACGTGTTTTAATCAAAAACAACTTTTTTGTATATAACGAAAATACATTTTTTTTTTCATTATAATTACAAATACATGGAGAAATTTCAAAAGTAAGTAACTACAATTACAATTAAGTGGACAAAAATGGAAAAGTAATTAATTTCAATTGAAATTACGTAACTGTAATTGAAAATGCAATTATGATTACAAATTTCAATTCAAATTACTTTCTCAAAATGATTTTATGTGTGCTGACATCGTAGTTACATCTTCGTTTTTGATGTTCAAAATTTTAAGCAATTGTAAAAGTAATTTAGAAAAATATAAATTCAGTTACAAAATTACAATTACAATTACACACAATTTCTAAAGTATTACAATATACGTATAATTGTATATGTATAATTACAATTACAAATTACAGCTGGGATTCTGAAAGTAATTAATTACAATTACAATTACGTAATTGTAATTGTATTTTGTAATTGGTATTACAATTACAAACGTAATTGACCCGAGTCTGTTTAAAAGATTTTTATTTTACACAATTATTTTTATATAGGAGCGGCTGACAACCTCCGGCGATGACTCATTGAAATATGCGTGTATTGACTACCTCTTGCTCTACAAATTCATTCTGACTGAAAATCTGGATGACTTCACAGTTGAGAGTAGATGTGCAAAACTAGTGTCAATGTTGGGACAAGATTACTTTATCAGGAACTCTGAAGGCATGGAGTGGACTACTGAAGAACCTCATCCCCAGAGCATTGTCTCTGAAATCGTGTGCTCTTTCATTGCTAAGAGTCCAGAAAATCCTTCCACAAAACTTCATCAACTCCTGTTCGAGTTTATCAAAACAGCTGGGTGTGGACCTCCTCTGCTTCTGGAGATTTTCAAGACTATAATACGGAAGAATTGGTCGCCAGATCTTTATTTAATAAAACTTGTGGAACAATACAAATCAAAAATGAATACGTCTGAATTTGATAACTGCTTCATTAGTTTTGCTAGTGATGCAGTTGCTTCCATGTCCACGAAGGACAAGTCCATGCTTACCATCAATCAATCCTTTGGTCCGTACTCACGACCCCAGTATTTTAAAGTCGGAAATACTTCAATCGACCAGTTTTCTATCCGTAATTTGGACACATCGTTGTATGATCCGTAAGTAGAGTAATAACATTCTTAAAAAAATTTATTTGAATTTGTAATCAATTTTTTTATTTTCTTAGGTATCAGATGTTGCTCAACATTTGTCAACTTCCAAAAGGCATTGAAGATATCATCTCTTCCGATGAATTTATCTTAAGGACCTTGGTTACAATTAGATCAGTCAACTTTGATTATCTGCCTCCCGATTGTGTTGAATGCTGCAATGTGATCAATTCAATGGTGACAAAGTACCTTTCGACAGAACCGGACTCTAATCCCAAATTACGAGCAATAATTTACTATGCCCTGGAAACTCTGGTCCAATGTGATGGAAATATTTCCACGGATTATTTTCAATGGATAGTCCATGATATAACATACAGTTTCCTACGTACTCCTACGGATGATCGAATTTCCCTTTGGGCGTTAAAAAGTTTGGATAACCTTTTGGCTAGTAATAATTACATAGAGAAGAAGAATGGATTGAATGAGGAAGAGTTTCCGGAGCTATCACAAGTGCTTTTCAACTCTTTGACCGACAATCTTCGTTGTGGTTTTAAAATCGTGAGTTTTTAGCATAAGTTTCAAATCTTTTTGTTACATTCATTTCTTTTCTTCGTACTAAACTAACGAATAATTCATTTTAGGTAAGAGGCCTTTGTCTCTCAATTCTTTGGCGCCTAGAAGGGTTGAATTCTCGTTTCAACAGTGAAAGAAAGTCAGCACTGGAATTGTGCTTGAAGATTGAGGGCATGAGTATCCGCGACCTGAAGTTTATAACTGCAGCCAATGAACATTTTGACAAGTTGAAGGGGTTGGCTACAAAGGAGTCTTCTATGCCGGTGAGTTGTCAACGTTAATTTTTCAAATTGTTAAATTTTTCTTAAGTTATATTAATTTCAACCTTAATTTCTTTTTAAGTGAAAATTTGTTTTAGTCTATTTTCATGTAACTTCTATTTTTACAGGTCATAGTAAATTTTGTACTGGGATACATGTTTACAAATTTTCAACCCGTTTGGTCCAAGTGCATTGAAATCTTGAAGGTGTGCTTCTCTACAGATGTGAATATAGCGTGGAAAGAATCCTCCCATGCATTTCAGTACATAAATTCTTTTACGGACGACATAAATATTCCAAAGGAATTTGATCAGTTTGATGAAGAAGGTAAACGTACATTTTGAGTATTAATTCAGACGTTCGTTCATTTTGTCTAAATATTTCGCATACACAGGTTTTTTTGGAAAACTTACCCGTAAAAACTTCTCACTTTGTTCGGAGCCTGACAAAATGGTCGGCGAAGGTTATGAGAAATTGGATGTGATGCGATACAGAGCAAATGTATGGACAGTGTTGGAAGGAGTTGATGAGAGATGTTCGCCTGACATACTGCCGTGTGCTGGAAATCTAATAACGTAAGACTGTAATTCATATTCAAATTCAAATATATTTTGATTGACTATTTTTCGTGCAGTCGTATATTACAGAAGTCTCCCTTCTGTGGGTTGGATCGAACAGATGAAACCAAACAAGCACGGGAGTAAGTGAACAATTTTTACTAGCAAAGCAACTGAATTCGGAACCAATGGAATCGAAGCTAATTTTTAAATATAAATGATTAAAGGTGTCTTCTTCCGGTCCTAAATTACTTGGCAAAGAGTTCAAAGGTTGTGGAGGATAAGAATCGTGATGTATGGTTCCATCGTCTCAAAGATCTTTTGGTTTCACCTTTGGAGACTAGGGTCTTAGTTTTCAAGATCTTGTGTAGGCTCAAACCTTCTGTAATTAATCCATATGTGTAAGTTTGAAATTTAATATTTTTTGTAAGTTGGATGCGGATTTTAGTTGTTTGGATTTGTGTAACAGTGACACTCTTGATTCAGCCATTCGTAACCCTTCGCTAATTGAATTGCGCGAGCTTCAAATAGATGCAACTCCACCGGGTGTGAAATCAGAGCACAAGAAATTCATTTTGGACATAATTTCGAGGTAAAATTATTTTATTTTCATTGTTTTTACTAGTTTTTACTCCCACGACTTGTGGGAAATGTGAAACGTATATTTTTTGGAGTTCCTTCTTATGCTTAAGGGTGCACGCTTTGGACCTTAAGTTCACCACTGACCGTACAAACGAATATTTTGGTTTAAAATTTATTTTTCGATTAAAGCGATACGCTATGAACCCCGGGTTCCTTTGACGAAGCTTCAGTGAAAATTTTAGACGAATCCATTTGAGGATGTCGAAGATAAATCGACCCGTGTCGAAAAGTCTCATTAGAATCCCCTTGTTTTTGGCATGGGCAGTAAATCGAGACTTATCGACACGGGTCGATTTATCTAAGACATCCTCAAATGGATTCTTCTAAAATTTTCACTGAAGCTTCGTCAAAGGAAACTGGGCGCAATAGCGTCTCATTTTCTTCGAAAAATAATTTCTCGAATTTTAAAACGAAATATTTGTTTGTACGGTCAGTGGTGAACTTAAGGTCCAAAGCGTGCGCCCTTAAGAAATATCGTCAGAAAATCCATGATTAATGCATTATGTTGTTTTTAACAGAATAATACTAGAAAAGTCACAATCCAAAGGAAGGTTGAAAGATCAAAAAATTAGAGGAAACAGAGATGAGCTTCTGAGAACGATAGCTATTTGCGGGCATAGTGCGGTTTCTGCATTTATCGAATTGGCTCTCCAGGTTGATTTTCTTAACCAATGTTTCAAAGGTATGATTTTTATACCAGAGTATACTTTACAATGTCGCGCCTTATTTTATAAAATACGATTTATTTTTCTATTTTAAATTTTAGATGAAGCTACAGCTCTAAAAGTTTTTGAAGGACGTATAGCTCTTATAAATTCTATGTTGACTGTGTGGCATTATCAATATATTGACGTTCCTGGACAATTACTTCTGAGGTTGTGCTCTATGGCTTCGCGAATTCATCAATTCGTCTCTGAGGATTCTGTTAACTTGAATAAACGAACCATTTCGATGGCTCGAGAATGTCTATTATCATATTTCAAGTTATTTTCAAAAATCGAACTGAGCGAGGAAATTGTGGCCATGGTTTTGAATACATTTGTTTGGGCTGGTGTGGATGATATGATGAAATCTTCAGTTACTAATGTAACTTGGGTTTTGAAACTCTTCGCAGAGTGGAGCCGAACGTTGAGGTTCGTCCCTTTTTATTTAAAGCATAATTTTTTATGGGCGTTGTCTTTTCTTGCATATTTCTGATCAATTCGTTCAATTAGATTTACACTTAAAACAAATTAATTATTTTAATTACTATATTAATTAATTAATTTGACTTTTCCTATAGATTTCACATCCTCTTCACAAAAGTGAGGGAAACTGGAGCCGAAGCAGGAAGAACCGTTTCCAGCTTTATGTTTCAAATTTTGTCTCTTGATACGACGGAAGTAAAAGTGAAACTTCATGTATTAAAAATAATGTTCAATTTAATTTCTGGTGAGGATTCAAATTTGATGGAAGTGGAGGAAGAGCCCAACCTATCAATTGCAACTGAAAACTCACGTAAGCGTTTTTAACTCTCACTTCCCAATTATTGAAAAATTAATTCAATAATTAATTGAGTTTGATTGTTTTCAGATGAGGTTGGACAAAGTATAATACGTTCAGGAAAGAAGGAAATTATTCAGGCTCTTAAGGATGGAAAATTATTCAAAGAACTTTGCCTGACAGGTCAAGATTCTGATTTCCATCTTGAACTTTTACCCAGTTTGACTCATTTCTTGGATGATCCTGAACTTTTGACTACTTTGATTGGGGTAGTTGTAGGGAGTTTAAAAGTTTGTAGGTTGGATGATGATAAGTTGACTGAGTGTTTCAAGACATTGAAGGCCGCCTTAAGTGGTCTCAATGAAGAAAATCAACGGCCTATGATAAAGTAAGATTAATTTTATTAAAGAATACCGCGTACACCTTACGGGAAAATGTACACCATTGGAATTCGTTGTTTTTTTTATATGTTCTAGTCTTTGGCATCCTGAACAACTTTTGTGAAGATCCTACCCCGAAAAGTCTTACCGTTTGGTTGCTAGAAATACACAGGTGAGCATGTGCGATGACATAGAATGAAAACCAAAGTGAAATTCACTGTACGCCGTCGCACTTGCCCATTGTATTTCTAGCGGCCGAATGGTTTCACTTTTGGGGGTAGAACCTTCGCAAAAATTGTTGAGGTTTCCATAAAATATCCAACGAATTCTATCGGCGTATATTTCTCCATAAGGTGTATCCGGTATCATTTTCAGGAATTGTGGATGAACTGTATTTCATAATTCATATAACTTTAGACGAATGGCGACAATGTTTTCATGGGTGAAGGGACTTGAACCTAGAAGAGCACTCTACGAAATATTTTTGGCTTGGAAGGATGTTGTTTACCAACCAATATTCATACAAATCAATGCTTGGGTTATAAACGCTTTTGATACTTCTGATTACACGACCCGTTACGAGGCATTTAAAAAGTGTGATATCCAGATAGAGTTGGAAGAATGTGTTGATTATTTATTTTTTGAGTTGGTGACTCTGAGTTGCTTTTATTCTTTTGAAATGGTAAGTAAATCGTATTTTTAATTTTCAGGTTAATTTTTGCAATTAATTAATTTTTCTGACCAATGCAGAATACTCAAATTGGAGAAGTAAGGAAATGTGCTGAAATACTTCACAAGATGGCTAGTAGACTTGCGGTGGAGTTGAAAAGTGATGACTTGGAGAAAATTAGTCCAGCTCGTGACTTCATTATGGACGTAATACTCCCGCAATTTCGTCTGGGGATTCGGAACGATAAGGCATTCCATAATGTATTGGGTGTTTTGATCGTATTTATAAAAGAATTGAATGAACATCATGGAACATTCACTGAATTGAAATTTCTGGTTGACCAAGAAATTCTTGACATGTTGATGGAACTTCAGATCCAGAAGCGAACGCTTGGAATGAATAAGTACGTTACAATAAAACGACCTCGGCCATTGTCTTATATTTTTTATTCCACAAATTAATTTTAATTTCGAGAAATAAAGTTTAATTAAAAAAATTTCGCAAATTTTAGACTTGCTAGCTGTTTGGAGGCTATGAAGAACGGAAATCGAATGAGTCCGGCGAATCTTGAATCTTTCATTCAACCTTTGGCTTACCACAATCTTCTTAAGGAGTCACAGGCTTCAGATGCCGTTAACTTGAACGAACTAGTGGATTCGTCAATGGAGGTAATTTAATTTTTTTTCAACTTTTTAATTTCCTACATTAAATTAATTCTATGTTTTAATTAATAGGTCTTGAAGGGAGTTTTGTCTCTCTATCCATATCAATTGTACCTCAAAGTCATATCCAACACGTTAGGATGGAAAACTTCAAGCTATAAAATTATGAAACAACTTGAACGTATACTTATCGTAGCTCTGAACTCATTCCACTTTGATGTCTCCGCTGCAGAGAAAAGTTTGTTTATTTATCATTACATATAATTTGTGCTGACTTGGGTCAATTAATTTAAAAATGTAATTAATTACAAATTCTCATTTCTGATTCTAATTAATCATAATTACAAATACATGGAGAAATTTCGAAAGTAATTAACTACAATTACAAGTACGTGGACAAAAATGGGAAAGTAATTAATTTCAATTACAATTAATTAATTCTAATTGAAAATACAATTACAATTACAAATTACAATTCAAATTACTTTCTCGAAATGATGATTTCATGTGTGCTAACATCATAGTTATATCTTTGTATTTGATCGTCAAAATTTGAAGTAATTGTGAAAGTAATTTAGGAAAATATAAATTGAGTTACAAATTACAATTACAATTACACACAATTTCCAAGGTATTTAATTACAATTACAAATTACAGCTGGGATTCCGAAAGTAATTAGTTGCAATTACGAAATTGTAATTGTATTTTGTAATTGAAATTACAATTACCAATGTAATTGACCCAAGTCTGAATTTGTGAGGATTTTCTTTCATTAATCAGTATTCATTTTCACAGAGAAAATCCCTCCCGAAACCGAAGATGGTCAAGATGGTGAGGAAGATTCTGATGACCACGAAGTGCCAGTCCCCATCCCCATAAATCCTCATTATGAGATTCTAACTAAAGAAGCTGGGGAGAAATTATTGCAACAACTTACTCAGACCGTAATTCCACAACTAACCAACTGTTTAAAGGATTCTCGGATAAAAGGTCACAAGTTATCAGGAGAAAATTCAACTGTGATCCAAGAAGGTGTGAGCAAGAAAACTGCTTTTGGCTCAGCTTTAGCAAATTTAATCACAAAATTACCAAAGAATTGTGTGAAAGACATTTGGAATACATTAATTCCAAATCTGTGCTCCAGTATTCGGAGTAAAAAGCAAGATGTGAGAAATGCTGCAAGAAAGACATTAGTTGAGTCTTTAAAAGAAATGGGAATGTCTTATTTCCCCCTCACATTCAAACATCTTAAAGCTTCCTTGCAAAGGGGTTATGAGAAACATGTTCTACACTACACTGTAGCCAGGATTATAGAACAATGTGGGGAGGATTTCAAAAAATTTCCAACGTCAATTCCTATCACAGGAATTTTGGAATTATGTTCAGAGGAATTGTTTGGGTACATGCGAGAAGAGAAGACTGTTACTCAAATCGTTACAAAAACTTTGGAGGCCAAGATGGACAATGCGAGACCTATGATACGCTTTTGTGCAGGGTTCGCTCAAGATACTCAAACTTTGACTCACATGCTTGGAATACCATTGCAAGTAAGGAAAACTTATTTAATTGTTGATTCGCTGTGAGATGCGGATCTAGGGAGTCATTCTGATTGAAACTCCGTTACGCGTAGCGGTGCTGACGAGCGTTTTAGTAAAGAACGGCATGAAAAGGATCCAAAAATTAGGGTTTCAGATACAAAAACACCCCCAAAATAAATTTTTTAAATCCGTTGATGCCACCTTTTTTGCAATTATTTGTTGCAATTTTAAAAATTTTGTTGGGCCGGTTTGCAGAAAGTTGATTTTTTGCTGCCAGGTCATTTTGGTCAAAAAAATCAGAATTTTCCTTCAATGACCTGGCAGCGAAAAATCAACTTTCACCAAACCGGTCCAACAAAATTTTAAAAATTGCAAAAAATTATTGCAAAAGAGGTGACATCAACGGATTTTTCGAAAATTTTTAGTTTGGGGGTGTTTTTGTAGCAGAAATCTTAATTTTTTGAGTTTTCATGCCGTTTTTTTTTTACTAAAACGCTCGTCAGCGTCGCTACGCGCAACGGATTTTCAATCGGAATGGCTACCTGGATCCGAAATAAGATTCTACAAAATGCATATCTCACTCTTTGTCCGGCTGCTCCAGATTGGGCTGCAGGGGGAGTAACAAAGGTTATGCGTGACCCTGTATAAACGTTTGTCAATTTTTTTTTCTTTTCTGTACCCTTGCAGAGATTTTCTCAAACAACAGAGAATGTGAAAGCCACCCGATCATGGTTCTTAGAAATGAGTACTGGAATAAAGTCCAATCCGTATATTCCACGCAATGATTACTTAATTTGGTTGGGAAATCAATTAGAGACGTATTCGAGTACAGCCGAGAAAGAAGAGGTCGCGATCACACCATTTCCGAAAAAGAAAGCAGTGAACGCCTTAATAATTAAGGGATTGGAAAGTAAACGTGTTGGAAATAACAAAGGATTTTCAAATATTCTTGTGTCTGAATATGTGTTCCAATGTCTGCATGATGTTCTCAAGGAGTCTGAAATCAACTCTACGTTGTCAAAGGCTTTTTTAAATTATCTCGTGGATGGTCTGAGTGGCAAGTCGAGAAAGGTAAAATGCAATTAAATATAATCAGCCGAA
>JAQGCA010002167.1:0-14660 GCA_034698945.1 Protaphorura quadriocellata | reverse complement strand
CTTAAACGCTTAAATTATTTAGAATTCTTATATGACTGTGTTTTTCAGTATTTGATCTTTGTTTTACTTTGGGCACATCTTCGCCGACTTTCAAATCAAACAACGGTTCACTTCTGCAAAACTGTTTGAATGACATGTCGTTTTTTCGTGGGTTAATAATTATGTCCGTTTTTCAAATTATTGTTATCGTCATCTTTTACAGATTTATTCAACGCTACTGAAAAGAAATTGATACAGAAATATTAGTTTTTGTCTTATTTGGACGTTTCTTGAGATATTTTTTAGGAATTTAAACTAGATACTACATATTACAGATTGCAGAAATATAAAAGTCATGTCGGTGTAGCAAGTAGGCGTTGAGCATAGTAGAAAAATATACAATAAAATAGTGCATTTGTAAATGATTCAAAGAAGTAGTTGTAGAAAGTGGTATTGTACACCAACAACACTTTTATATGGCGTAGTTTATGTTCCATCGCTTTCTAGAAATGTGTCGAATTTTGGCATCCACGAAGTACAATAGCATCATAGCCTAGGTTCAATTAATACCGATTTCCCTTGTTTTTTATCCTTCTCTCAAATGTTTAAACATTTGTTCCAGTATCGGACTTGGGCTCAACTCGGTCCAATGGTTTCTTGAGTTCAGACACGTGTTTGTCCAAGTTAGCCAGGAAATACTCTTCACTGGGTCTAGAACAACATTGCAAAATAGTTGAGGTGTAGTCAAAGCAATTATTTGCTTATTCGAATTCGATTGCTCGGAAGTCTATCCAAACTCCAAACTGTCACTGACCACCTGACTCAGATTCTACCGTATGTTAAACAGTTATACCATACCCCGTGTACTAATAAGCCACGCTAACATGGTCGCCTAGCTGAGACATGTGTCGTTGTAAAAATATATATTTCCAAAGTTCCAAAATTCAGTCTTACATTTGAGAAGCCGTTTGTTCGTCTGTCAAAATTTCTTTCCACCCATTGTACGGGCCGGGAATGCTGAGCTGAGTCATAAATCTTTGGATTATTTTAAAATGGCCTCGAATCATGTCTTGAATCTCTGTATCTTGACTTGCAACACCATCTACACGGGTTTTTGAAACATACATTGTAGTCTAAATAAAATATGAAATCTAACTTCAATATTTTTTTTAATAAAGCAATTTGTTTAAAATATTTGACATCATAGTTGTTGCAACAAGATTCTGTAAACTGAGAACCAATCACTAGCTGAATTTGAATATGATTTTAATTCAGTAAAAGTTATGACATCACGTACGGCTATTATGAGAATAGAATTATTACGCGATCATGTATGGTACATGCGACTTTAATTAAACGAATTAAATTTGGATTTATTACACTTACAACGAACTGCCATGCTCAAAACGTGGAGTGATTGTGTGTAATACAAGCATGCCTTGTCTATGGAATTCAGACGCTCGTTTTTCTTAGCCAGCTTCATCAGTTTCTTTGATTTCTACAAATCAATAAAAAGAATAATGTTGTGTTAGTTAGATCTCTTCGAATTTAATTTGAAAATCTATTTTGTATATGAAATCACTTACTTTCTGGTACAACTGTGACCTTTTTAAATTCCATGAGATCGTGCAGCTTGACATTGTGTATTCCATTCGAGATTTTACACTGGTTTCTTGAGTTTCAATCGAAGGACAAAACTAAACAGAACTTAATTGTACTTCATTCCCCGCTGCGCTGAAATTGCGCATCTAAAATAGCGAGCAGTCCGTATATACATATATTTGTTTTCAATCGCACTGAAATATAATTCCCTGGATTGCAATAATGGAGTGAGACTCAGACACCCTCAAACTTACTTCGACAGAACAGAATACGACGTTCCAGACGTCTTGTCTACTAAAGTCTTGTTGGATAATAGCCAGGATTGAATTTGAGATTAGTTTGGGGAATTTCTAGTGTGAGTCATACGTTCATTGTATGGCCACATAAACAAATGCGACGACGAAAGCACTTTCCAATCACTCTTATTTCGAATGATAAGAAATTAATAACTTTTAATTTTTGTCATCCAAGCTCAGCTCAGCAAAATAACAACGTAGCCTTATCTCCATTTGAGAGGAATGGGACGAATGACCTTCTAAATGTCTTTATAATTCGGAGTCGATTGTTCGTCCGCATTTTAGCTTTCTTTTTATTATACACAAACATTACGGAAAATGGAACACAGTTATACTGTGCAATTTTTCATTCAACACTACACAATATTGATGTATTGATATTGAATATTTACACGGAATGCTAATTCAAAATATACTTCCTGCTTTCCTCAAATCTTGAATTGACCAACATTTGCAGTGTAATGCGAAAACAGCGAATTTGCCAAATTATCGTAACATATGAAAAAGGCGAGAAAGTTCTCATTTCTCCATTTCCAGCATCTCTGTCCTTTTGTTTTTCATCAAAATAATTTCACAATAATGGCCTTGTGGGATACAAACATATGTAGCGTAAAATTTTGATTATTTTGAACGACATTGTGTTAAGACTCGCCTATCCTTGATGCAACCCTTGTAAGTTCGTTCGTTGAGTCCTATATGTAATACTCCGTATCACAGAATTGCGTTTGGTGGTGCCGGAAGAACTTGACATTTTTTGAATAGCTAAAGTTGTCCACAAGGGAAATCTTTCAAAATGACTTGTTCACAAAATAAACATTTAAGTATTGACCTTATTTTTAAACTTCTTATGCAAGAGCGAGTAATACTTTGAGATGGCAATCCTACCTGAATATTTTATTTGGATTTCTCAGCATAACTGACTCAAACTGAATTGAACTCTTTGTCTAACGAGTTAAACTTCTTCTAAATGTAAATAGTATTCTTTCTCAGGTGGAATATATAATGTTGCATATTTTTATGGAAGCAACTTGGCTGGAAGAGAACCAAGCCAACAAATATGGGGATTGAATAGAATTCCCCCAAAGACATTCAACTTTTGCTATTGGGACTTGTTCATGCAATTATAATTCGATTCTACACACACATCTTATTTCACTATTTCGTTGAAAGGTTTATATGGAATTCCAGATTTATTTGTACGTGAAGAGATTTCCCAAGTGTACGATACACATTTTTTTTTAAATATTCTCAACCAATCTGGCTAACCACCAGGGTCAAGCTGATTTATTAAATTAACTAATTTAATACACAATTTTGTTTTCTGTTCCAAAATATTATCTTAATTTCATAAAATAACTCCATTTTTCTTTTTAACAAAATGTTTGCATGACTGATTCTAATTATTATGTGCAGTTTTTCCGTTTCGAATCTAAATCGGCCTTCGGTCTCAGTCGATGGAATAACTTAAATACTTTTGAACGAAAAGAAAATCATTCTGCTATGGTCATCGCAGTCTCTCCGATTCGCTATGATGATGGTTCTATACCTAGGGCAGGCACAGCTTCTAAGATATTTATCCACTTAAGTTTCTCCATTCTACTAGGGTTTCCAATGGTAATATAATCAATTCCTTATGAGTAATAGGCTATTATATTTGAGCGCACGGCGCATAGTACCGGCGAGATGGTTTGTATTTTGTATATTTTCTAGAGAAAATAAAGTGTCTCTTGCAATTTTAATAACAAATCAAATTTTCATTTGGCTTTTTCAACAAAAACTGTCCGATGCAATATATTACATCTCCTTCACCATTTTCTAGTTGTGTCTTGCGAGTCGTGGTTTTGCCTGAATTTACAATTTCTAAACCATGGATGCACTTTGAAGTCTGAACACAAAGCATTTAGAGACAATCAACAGGTCAGCTATGATAGCGACGGAAGTTTTCCCTTATTTGCTGACATAAAGTCAAATGTAATCAGTGCTTATACTCGTTTGCTTCAAATTACCCAATTATGTCCTATGTCGTGTCTATTGTCTTGTCTTGCTATAACATAATGGATATTGATGGGAAGATTGTTTAATGTGGCGTAACTAAAGTGAATTCGGGCGCCACAAATTTGTCCGGTTTTGAGTATTGTCCTTATGTCTTACATGTGCCATTGCCCTAGTAAATTAATTTTGACAGATATAACATGATTAATTTCCTGTGTTTGTAGAAATGGCGGGATGAAGAGTCAATATGAAGGTGAGAACACGAAGGATGGAATTATCTCCTTCATGAGAAATCCAAATGCTCCACCGCCAGAGAAACCAAAGGATGAACGTTGGGCGGATGAACCCAGTCAAGTGGTTCATTTGACGACAGACTCCTTTGATCCTTTCCTTAAGGTAAAAGCTTTCTCCCTTTCAAATGATTTTTGCAGAAAATAGCAGGGTCCCACAAATCCATTGCGCTTCCATTCAGTGTCAACTCAACCTGAAACGTGTGGGTGGGGAAAATAACCGGAAAGTTTGGTCTTTCAAAGTAGCACGTCCTTGGAGCGTAGAATCAGCAGATCCGATCTGCAGAAAACATTTCCTTCACGCCCCGCAGTTTTTCAGTCAGTAATTTTTGAAAAATATACTTGCTCACATGGAATATAGACTTTAGTGGGTTCTGACGAAACGTGCTGTTTATTTTGTCCTCTTCAGATATGCCTACGGTTTACTATTTTCTCCTAATACATGCCAAATTTGTGACATTCTAATGTATAGTCATTGAATTCCTTGCATTCCGTACACACTGCAAGCATGCTAAAAAACAACAATAAGCTGAACTTAAATGGTAAGGTCACAACAACCACACACACTCCTTGCACTATGGGCGCTCGAACACACGGTTTCGGGATGGGTGTTTATTAAACTGTTCTTATCGCGTATTATTTTATCTCTACTCGGTATAATTAAAGATATGGTAGAAAATATGATTTGATTCTACACCGAGACGCAATTTTGAAACACTCAATCCTGAACCCTTTAGAATTCACTTTGCCTAATTGGGATTCCAGAGCTGAGCTCAAAGTACGACTTGCACGATATGTGCACTTGGTAGCTTTTTTGAAGACCAGAGTTTGAACAAACCGAATATATGTATTCGTACGAAGGTGTTCTTTTAAATGCTGCATCTCTCATCAACGGAGGGAGTTATTTTCTGGACTTATCTATCATTTGTTATACGATGACAGAATTCAGATATCACATATTATGATGATGGCTTATCGTCTGTTTAGGGAAAGACCCCCAACCCTGCTATGCAGGTTCAGAATTCACTTATCTTAGTGAATGCGTTATCCACTGTCACCAACATCTATTAACCATAATTGGGCAAACTCATGGTACCCAGTTTTCCTGCTTCATTGTTGCACTTTACTGATTTATGAAGGCCCTTGCGAATGCAAGGTGAAATTCTCAGATTATACATAAGGTTAGTTGGGCTGGAATATAACAGGTAACAGATGGGGAACCCCGTACTACTACGGTGTCCTATCTCGGGTAGTTCACCTCACGTCACACAATATCAAAAATTCCGAAACGTCAGCGATTATGTATTTATCCATCGACTAGTGAATTAATTAGAGTAACTATCAGCTATGAATCGGCTAATTGGACGTCCCACATTCACATTCATGCCTTTCGTTCATTTGACAGGATATGGAAATTCATTTCAAAATACCCGTCCATGTTAACTGGACCAGAGTGAAGTGATGTAATATGTAAAGTTGGAATTGTTTTATTGCTTTTGTTAGAAATATGCGGGTATAGAAATACAGCCGCGTGGCGTGGGTGACCTTTTTCACCAGTTTGTATGTGTAAATTAACTATTTCCTTTCAATTCATTCTGAAGTCATACAATTTATGTAGTACAATGGAATCCCTGTTCCCTCACATTCCAACAAATGTTTTCCAGAAATTCAATTCAGAAGGCCGTTGGTATACGGTATGCCGTATGCCCGCACAATTATATCACCAACAGTTTTCATTCATTGAAAACCCTGAATTCTTAATTTACACGTGATCGAGTAAACGAATGAATTTGCGATATATTTTGTGTATACTACTACGCTTCGCTCGAAGCCCAGGTCAATAGAGCGAATAGTGTATGCGACATGTGACGAAAGTGCGAGCCATAGTCACACTCACAAGATTAAGTTCCCTCAACCGAATTTTGACGGGACACAAGAGTGAGGAACAAAATTACTGGGAATCAGTTTCGGCATATTTTTTAAACATTAGATTAAATTGTCACTACAAGCATTAGCACACAATAATTCAATTGAAAATATCCAGGGTTCTATTAATTCATGAATTTTTAAATGCTTGATTAACACTGCCTGCCGTGCTTTGACATAATGGTTTTGACCTGACCGGATTTTTGGACGAATTTTGGTCTGATATCTTAATCCGGTCATTGTCACATTTCACTGAACAAGATCTCTTGTGTTTTGACTGGTATTTAATTTATTTTACAGGATCATGAAGCAGAACCTATCTTAATCATGTGAGTTGCATTTTTCACTAATAACCGTATAAAAGGGTAAGGTTCAGAAATTTTCTATACTTAGTTTTTCGTTTAATTTTAGGTTTTACGCACCGTGGTGTGGACACTGTAAAAGAATGAAACCCGCGTACATGGCGGCGGCTCAGAAAATGAAAGACTCTCAGGTGTGTTTGAGTGCGAATTCTATAATTAATTCATGCGTGCGTGATTTAGTATTGATAACTTCAATTCCATCTCATATTTCTCATATGGAAAAAGATGCTCGGGTATTTGGCTGCTCTGGATGCGACGAAGGAGCCTAGTATTGCCTCCCGTTTCGGAGTCTCAGGATACCCCACCGTCAAATTCTTCCGGAATGGAACTTTCGCCTTTGACGTCAGACTACGGGAAGAAGACGCAATTCTAGAATTTATGGAGAATCCAAGCGAACCACCCCCGCCACCACCACCTGAAACTCCCTGGAATGAAGAAGAAAATTCATCAGTTGTTCATCTCACTGAAGAGAATTTCAAATCCGTTCTCAAAAGAAAGAAGCACGCTTTAGTTTTCTTCTACGCTCCATGTAAGCAGTCGAATTCCGACTTCATTGTTCGTCATATTTGTAGTCCAGTCTGGTCGGGTTCGCAAGGAACGGTATTCGGATGAACATTTACGGAACTTCCATGATAGAATTTCTGAACTGCTATTCGCCGGCATGAAAATTTCTGTACACATTATTTCAAGTCATTCTCTCCAGGAATAGCCTTACGTAAATTGGGCCCCCGGCTGGGTTCATTAAAATACTTAGCGCTAGTCCGTGAATAAAATCAGAATTTAATATTTCACTGCTGTCCAGTCGAAGACAATATTCTCAAGGTTTGAGGAACCAAAAGACCAAAACTATGACAACTTGGAACAGCTGTTTCAAGTTATGCCCAGTTTGTAACTCTGAACCCACGTGTAACGTAAACGTAATATATTTTAGTCATGAGAGCGAGACAAGAACCACGAGGAGTCTCTTTTCAAAATATATCCCTTGGGCCCAATAATCATTGACGAGCGATAAAGTCTTGGGACAATTTTCAGAGTTTTCTGTTAAATTGCTACTCTCAAGATTTTATTATGTAAATGTGACAATGTTTGGCTCACAGCAGATAACAAAAAAAATAACATAGACGAGACCTTCATATTCGCATTTAAAGCTTGCCCTAAAAGTAGTTTCAAGCAACTATGAGTTTTACAACCAAGTAATATCCGTTGTCAGAATGTGAATAAGAATTCGATTTCATTTTTCTTTGATTTTAAGAAAAGGAACAAACCGTTCACTGCATTTGGTAGTGCAAAGGAAAATGCAGTCTGTATAGATTATAAGATAAATCACTACGATACTGCAGCTGAGGACTGAGGACTGGAAGTTTCTTTGAATCAGAATCAGGGGTTAAATTTTTAATGGGGTAGAAATATTTAAAATTCGGAGCGTGCCGTGATTCAGGACCTTTAAACAAGCTGGGATTATGTTGAAATATTTTTTGTATTCTAATACTAGTTCTACAAGAAAAAACAGAAGTCAAAGCCGTACCCTCTAATGTAGGATAGGTCTAAATAATTAATTTTAATATCTTTCAAATGGTATGGTATAAAGGCCCGCTGTACGTATACTCTTTAATTTTGCCCATGAATATTTGCGCAGAATATGAATGCAACCGACGGTCGGACAGTCCGAATTCTTTAGTCGCCGAATTCAAATATTATAGTAAAAGAACCTTTGCTGATTTCCTTCCATGCAGTTAAATATACTCACATAGGGCAGGTCAGGCCCAAAATATTAATTACATGAGACAATGGAATGCCTTTGACTTCTGAAGTAGGTCACTCGCATTCCGAATCATCGGTCATGCCTTTTTGAAGTTTAAGTTATGGCTGGATAAATTTGGAACGAGGAATGTCCGGATGAATATACTAAAATTCCGGATTTGATAATGAACAACAGCAGTGACTCAATCAAAATCTCTTAATTCACTTTAATGTCAATATTTGCAATTTTTTTCAATGAAGGGTGTGGGCACTGTAAGCAAACTAAGCCGGAATTTATAGCAGCCGCTGAAGAAAATAAAGACGACCCGAAAGTCATGTTCGGTGCTGTGGATTGTATGACCGAAAAAGCTCTCTGTTCAACTTATGAAGTTAATTCATATCCGACTCTCAAGCACTTTAAATATTTTAACAAAGAAGATGTGACGACGTACGATGGACCAAGAACGGTAAGTCGAGACTGTGTTAGGTAATCAGTTGATAAAACAGTTGACAACTTAACTTTCTTATCTATTCTACATTGTAAGAATTAGAATTATGAACTCTTTATCGTCTCATTACTCATACCGAATTGTCGGCGGAACTTAAGGACTCAAAATTAAATGTGAAAACTTTAGAAAATGTAACCCTGAGGTCTTTTGAAATGATTTAAAAAGAATTCAAAGTCTGGATGATTAAATGACATAAGGGATTATTAGACGGAAGATAATAAATTAGCTCATGATACCTGGGGCACAGGAATATGCACATGTAGGCAATTTGTATCTCCTAAATTAATGGGTCCAATTACGACAGAGTCCTTACTACCATTAAAAATTTTGACTCCTAGCAAATAATTTGGGAAAGATAGAGGATAAGTTAAGGTTGAGGCAGTCTCAATGTGCAAGAGGCTAGTAAGTGCTAAACAATTGGCATTGACGTACACTTTAAGGTAGAAAATAATACACGAATTACTATAATTCAAACACACAGTCAGGTTCTACGTCATATAAAATTGAGTAGCCCTGGATACCGATAACACTTACAAATCAACACAATGTAGGCGGATCATATTTCAATACAAATTGTGTAGTTTGCGATAATTCTCTTTACCGTGATGTTCTTGATATTTCTCTCATCCTAATTTTTTCTGAGTATAATAGTTAATTTTATTTCGAGGAACCTTTTTCTTTCTTCGGTTCGATTGCGTTCTTTTCGTCGATTGTTCGCAGTTCTCACAAGTCCTATTTTTCTTCCGTTCCGACCGAAGACAACATGATTCCCATTCCGATGCTCATCAGATTTTTTGGCATTTTCGTAAGACTACTTTCTCTATATTTTCCCTCTACTTTATTATGTCAAAGGTATGAAAATTTATGCGTAGGAGGTCTGACATCCACCCCGCTTCATTTTCTTTTACATAAATCTTAGGGGATTCTAGTATTAAAACACGGCCAAGGGGCTTCACAGTAGCTCGCAATTAAATACATATTCATTAAACTAATAGGGAGAACCGCAGCAATTTCATGTTCATTATTCAATGAAACTGCCAATTTTCAGCAAACTTACTCTTGCGGCGGTTTTTTGCTAAATATCTCTAGTTAGTTATTAAATAGAGACCCAGGGTCATCATTAATACAGTTACAGTTCATACAATTTTCAAGGCTCACTTGTAGAGCTAGTTCTATTCCTTCAATCTTCGTGAGTAATTTCGTACAGGTGCTACAGCAGTGCTAGTAACCCAGACAATGCATACCTGTTAGACGAAAGTTCAATATTTTGTGTTTTGGACGACTTTCTCCAGTAGAAAGTGAATAGAGAAAGTCAAAAATTTGCAGGGTGGTCCATGACACCTATCCATCCTCTACAGTAAACTTAGGGATTTTGAGCAATTAAGGAGATATATATTTTTATTGGCATTCGTTTTAGAGCGAGGTCGTGTGTGCGCGCATTTTGGTACAGAAATGGTTCCTCTCATTTGTAGGTAATGTGCCATGGTGGTAAGGGATAGCTCAAATGTATAAAAAAAAATCTCTCTGATTTTGCACCACCCTGTACAAACTTTCTCTTGGAGAAATTGAAGAAGGAAAGCATGAAATGTATTACATTTGTACGAGTTGCAATGAACCGAGTTGTAGTTTGAGTTTTTTACGGACCATGGCTTCGACATGAGTCGCGGAGATATCTTATCTCGTCGTGTTGGGTCGTATTTTGGGACACCTTAATGGAGAGATGGATCCTTTTCCACTCAAGTCTCAAGTCTAGGGAAGAAGGCTCTTAGGATTTTATTACGTCTTTCTGAGTGGGTCGTATGGAGGAAGTCACGGTGCATTTGTCACTTTGTTGTTACTCGCAGAAGTACAATTCACTATCATTAGGTTGATTCAAAATGACCGCAATGCAATGCAATGAAATCCTTCCCACGCTTGAATCTTTCTTTTTGTCTCAAAACTCTGTCAAGAAGAGCGTAAAGTCCGGAAATGAAAGTAGGGATTTTTGTTATTTATTAAGGATAGAGAAATTCCGGTAATGTGGTTGACATACGTCTTCGTCAATTCAATCTAACGAAGAGATTATGCTACCACATATTAGTGGGATATACATTTTGTAGGGCGTTCACCTAGTTTTACTGGTTACCCTCATGTGTTGCGGGAGGGTGCGAAAGCCAATGAACCATCCTGTTTGAATACTACTATGAAACAAGTGGAAATTTAGTCAAGGCAGAACAGCGTAGTGGTGAGCGTGCTCATTCTACAATGTCAGTGGTACGGGGTTCGATCCTCAGTCTGGGCATTACTACCCAGTGAGTTTTCCTCCTTCAGAGATTCCTCACTATACCGGTGCATTCCTACCGCCCGGTCCAGTACCCCTTCCCTCCCTTCCACGCCCCTCCTGCAAGTGCAACAATCTCCGGTTTAAGTCAGTGTTCTAGCGTAAGGACCTACCTGGTACGAAGCTCGAAATAAAAAAAATATGAAATTGACACCCATTAAAGACACTGCGATTGAGATTTGTCAATTCCCAAGGTAACATCACTGGTGATTTATTGAATTAGAGGGATTCAAAATCGCCTTTGAAATTAGTCTTTTATACGACACAACAACCTTTAAATCTTTTGGTCTACCATATCAGCATCGGCTCTGTGCCTTTGTATTCAAAATTCAAAATTTTTCAAATTTGAAAGTTACTAACTATCCCGTTTTTTATTTCATTTGACCATTCCAACTGGTGATTGACGACTATGGCTAATCATGGGTATCACAAGAAAACTGAATTGACCAATGAAGTCAAAGGTGTCCAAGGTCATCATCAGACTTACACTGACTGGCAAGGAATTTCTGGTGAAGAGAACGTGCACAAATTGACTGATGAAAACTTGGTGTCTTTCCTGAAGAGTCGCGAAAGCGTACTCGTGATGTATTATGCTCCGTGGTGTGGTCATTGCAAGGTCATGTCATAATTTAATTGACTGTATCGGCAAATTTACTGAAATGTTGATTGATTATAGGCTATGAAGCCTGATTACGCACGCGCCGGTATTTCTTTGGCTCGAGACGTTCCGTCGGCTACCTTGGCTGCCATCGACTGCGCTCAGTACCCCCGGGTAAGTTTTAATTCTCATTCTTTTGTATTATTGTACCGGAAAGTCGAAACCGGACGTAACCGTTCCTGTTAATTTGCGTAGATCCTCGAGCGTTACCAAATTCAAGGATACCCGACTCTCAAGTACTACCGTTATGGGACTTTGTTTGGAGAATATGTCCGAGGACGTCGTGCCGGAGATGTGATTGCCTTCATGACCTCCCCGCCAAAACGAAAGGATGAGCTCTAAACCTCTCCACGAAATTCATATCACTGATTTTTAACACATTTTCAACTTTTATATACACTTACCAAATCTACTACGCGTGCACTAATGTACTAAATCCAAATTCCGTCGACAACGACTAACCCATGTAAAAATAATCAAGTGCCTTTAAATATTACTGACAATCCCACGCCCAAGAATAATTTAACTCGAGTATAATCTAGCGTGTCGAAATTGCTTGGAATTAATAAATAAACATTCCAAAATCTAAACTAACTTTGTTGTATTTTATTTAAAGTTATTGGAAATCCTTCATACATGCGCCGACATGTTCACTGATTGTGTGTGTCACACAATCCAGATAGAAAAACAACGTTGATGTCCATTTACACTGCTAGATTGCTTTACACGTTATGGTATACGAGTTCGTGCAGTTAGTGGCAATTTATTCATACATTTAGTTATATAGGGCATGCACTGTATTTTACTAATTACCAATTATGAGATGATGTCAGCGTATTATATTTTTGTTTGTTTGTTGTAAACAAACGATGGCTATTATTTTCTGCATCCCTTCTTTTCATGCGACTCGAGTAGTCCTGCTGTTATAATTGCCACAAAGTGGACCTGATGATATGTCGTCGAGAGGCACTACTAATTAAAACAGTTCACAGACAAGAACCATCGCAAATTATAGTTTTCATTCTTCTTTCTCAAAATTAATATGTGTTGGAGCTGGGAAATTGACCTCTGAGGTCTGACTCATTAAAATTTGTATATAATTATTTACATGGAATGATTTGTATGGACTGCGATATTTGGTTAAATAGAAGCATTGATATGATTGATTTGAGTAACTATTATCTGAGCAACAGAGGATAATTTTTATTCGTTACCATCCGGCCACACATTCGTCGGGATACTTTCCGCCAGATTTGCAATGTTGACCATTACAGTTGGCTTTTCGGCGTTAAACCTTTGAGAAATAAGAGGATGATGGTGACGCTTAGCTAATTACCCGGACCCGGACCCAGCAAAATCAAGGACACAAGCTTTCCTCTAATTCCGAACGCTTATTAAATATTGGACGTTACCCGCTTTTCGATTTTACTATCGTCGAATAGCTGCTTTTAAATGAGATCATCTATCATTTGGATGGGACTAGAAACTGGAACTGACTAGGCGGGTAATCCGCGAGGACTAATTTAGTGGTTTAATCCCACGCAGTCTGTACACACTTGACTCACCCGGGTCTCAATTCTCAATCGGTTATTTATGGCATGACTCCTGCATTAGAGTGGATTTGATATTAGCAGATCTGCACCATCATTGATCAATTAGAAGAGCAATTAGAATCTCGATCTTCTAGAGATCTCTTCTTTCCAATTATTCCCATTGGAATTTCGTATTTCTTTTAGATCCGTACATCGTAACGAGACACGGTTTCATCAGAAAAGTCAAGCAGTGAACTATCTATGGAGACACATCCGGGATCTTTTGTTAATAAACCTTTGAAGGGTAGCACGATTTACTGTTTGCTTGAAAACCAGTTTCATCATTAGTGCTAGTTTTCACCGGAATACCTGTAGAAGTTAGTAGGAACGAAATTTCAATTAAAGGGTGGGTTGTTTGAGTCATGAAACTAATGAATAACTCCACAGAGTGGAAGGGTTGACGGAAGTGTTGAAATTAATGGCTCCTTTGAGACGGAAGAAACGAGTTTTGCTTAGGGTTTGTTTACTTTCATTTCAAACACTATTTCTTCCTTCCGGGAGTTCTTCCTGGGATGTAAGTCAGAAGTCAGTCCAATTAATCACTTTGCATTATTACCACATTATAGTCGATTATCGCGGTTATTGTGCATATAAAATGTTCCAAAACTTCTTAAGGAAACCACTTTGTACATATGTAGCACCGGATAGACTCAAAAACCAATTTACAAGGAATTACATCATGTGTGTCCGGCTAATGGACCGATAAGTCGGCAGACAAAAATTTGATTCAAAAGTACAAATTTTGGATTATGAATGAGTACTAAAACTATTCTCGGTACTGCGGAATTTGACTCGATCTGAATTTTACATGAAAAGCGTTGTCCTTGTCACGTGTTATTTATGGGGATTGGGATAAATGGTGACGAAAAGTTCGGAAGAACCAGCGAATTTCTAGCCGAAACTTCACGGTGACTTTTCTACTGATTGTTAAGTCAAGATTAGGACCACACACACATCTCCTGAAGCTTGTAGAAATGTTTGATGTCTTGTAATTTTTCTCGTGATTCCTGTTTCTCTAAACTTCTTCGGATGTCCTGAAATATGCATTTTGCGAAAGTTGCAATTTTGAAGAAAGAGAAAGGGTACGCTTTTATTTCACATATTCCCACGAATAGTTTAAACAGATGACATTTAGGTTTTATATTGTAGAAATTAGAGCTTGTTTGCAGGTCTGCGCGACCTATCCTCCCTAACAAATGTTTGTTTTCACTTAGTCAATATTAAATGGAGCGAATGGTATCAAAATTACAATTATATAGTATTATGGTGAGCGTAATCCTAGGTTAAGGTCTCTTCAAATGAATTGTAGAGCCACCGAGATTATAATTATGGTTTCACCAGTGTATCAAGATATGAAATAAATGACTTTTCATTGTGTGAAAGCAAAACAAATA
>JAQGCA010002166.1:0-14660 GCA_034698945.1 Protaphorura quadriocellata | reverse complement strand
ATATAGAGTTCTGGTCACATGTCAGGTCGGGGAACGCCTTGTGTTGGTCCCATGCAATCCCTATGTCTCTATGCCTTCCAGTCTATGCTTTCCTATGCCTTCTTTCTCATGCCAGACTCTGGCGGGCCCTGGGTCTCATGGCTTCCTCCTTCTCAATCACAAGAGACCACTGTCGGATGATCCCAACGACATCTTACTATCCTCGTATTCTTTCAATTTCAACCCTTACATGGTTTGAAACGTCTATATGGTGTCAATATTTTCATAATTTAAAGGCCAAAAATATATAGTACTTCGAATTCAAATGATTCATTTAAATTCTAATATGTCTCGTCGTTCTATATGCACATTAAGAGACCTTTATATCCCATCTGGAATCCCGGCCCAAAAGCCCTAAAATAAACAATAATGAACTCTGGAGCACAGATCCAAAAATGGATCTGTTCAGGATGACAATTGTTACAAGAGGACAGCTTGGATAACTTTTATTGTAGGACAATTATTAAAGTATGACAATTGGGATTATACTCCCGACTTGTTATCTATCCTGAGTCCAGGATGACAGAACTTGGATATCACATATCCGTAGTCAAATGACAGCTAATCGTCTATTTTTAAGAGGGAGAAAGCCCCGATCCTACCAGGAATGTTCGGAATTCACTTCAGTTTTAGGAACCTATTACTGGAATATGACTATACTAAGGACAATGTATTTTTACTATCATTGGACATCCTTCTCGACTTTCCTACCACATTAGAGCACTTTACTACAAAATTATTAGTAGAGGAGAATGTGTTTGAAAGTAGGACTGTCCTGCCGATAGACAGGAGAACTCACGTGATTATGATTAATGTATTAGCCCGCTATCACCACACTAAACCCAGTATCTTTTAACTATGATTTTTCATCCCCCTGTTACCCGACTTTCCTACCGCATTATGGCACTATACTGCAGTAGGACAATTATTAGTAGAATAAACTGTGTTTGAAAGTAGGACTGTCCTGCTGAAAGACAGGAGAATTCACTTGATTCCGACGAATACATGCCCCTACAATCACACAATGTCTTCTGTCATTGGGCAACCCCGTCGTACCCAACTTTCCTACCTCGTAGAGCACTTTTCTTGAGTAGGGAAATTATTAGTACGGGTGAATGTAGTAGGACTGTCCTGTTGCTGTTGAAAGACAGGAGAATTCACTTGATTTCTACGAATACATGATCCCACTATCACCCAATGTCTTTTAACTCTGCTTCGGCAGCCTCGTGGTACCGGACTTTCCTACCCCGTTAGAGCACTCTACTGGAGTACAAGAATTATTATTACAGGAGAATGTGATTGAAAGTAGGACTGTCCTGCTGACAGCCAGGAGAATTCACTTGATTTCGACGAATACATGATCCCACAATCACCCAATGCTTTTTAACTATCATTGGGCAGCCTCGTCGTGCCAGACTTTCCTACTCTATTCAATTAGTAGTGAAGGAGAATGTATTTGAAAGTAGGACTGTCCTGCTGATAGACAGGAGAATTCACTTGATTTTGACAAATACGTGACCCCACTATCACCCAATGTCTTTATGGCAGCCTCGTTTTACCCAACTTTCCTACCCCGTTAGAGGACTTTACTGGAGTAGGATAATTATTAGTAGAGGAGAATGTAGTAGGACTGTCCTGCCAAAAGACCGGTTGGGATTAACGCGGACAGAGATTCCCGTGTGGATTTGGTCCGTCCTCCTCTTGTATTCACTCCTGGTGGTTTTGTTCCCTTCCTTCACTCGCACATGAATTTCACTCCTCATTTCTACTCCACTACTCCAATTTATTTTTTAATTCAACAACATCAACTTTACTTCTCCAAAGTGAATCTCTATTCAAAATACAGATCATTACATCAACTGATCAAAACAATCAAAACATCATCTATTTCTCCATTTCATACCTTCTCAAAATTCTTCAATTCTACTTCCCCGTATAAAATTTCTAGTGATCAAACATAAATCAAATTTGTCAAAAGTTGAAAGCAGTTGATTCATTCAAGAAAATAAAATCTCGTGACACTGAACACTTCAAAACTAGCTACAAGTTTTTTTGTTGTTGGTTGGTGATACTAATTACAAATTGGAGAAGGTCAAATTCAAGAAAAGGTAACATTTGACATTATAAATAATTTCAACTTTTAAGTTCAGATTCTGGAGTCCACAGTCGAATGTTTTATTTTTAAATTACTGACAAGGAGAGTTCAAAGTTGCAATGTATATTTTCAGTTGTTTCAACAGTCGTTCTTGCCCAACGTGATGTATTAATAATTTCAGTCATTCTGGGGTCAGAAATAAAATAGCAGTACAGTCACGTGCGAGTACATTTGGTTTGGTCACATTCACATTTGTAGTATGATTAGATAAGACTTTGTCAGGTCAAGGTCAAGGCAGGGCAAAGTGTCTGGACAGTCTTGGACATTGCATTGTTTACTATTCATCTGGTTACGTCGTGCTACGCGATGGTGTTATGATGTCAGAGTAGAGTTAGTAAGATAGTTGAAGGTTGACGTTATAAAGGCTGCCATCGTGTAGCATATTTAAAAAATTAGTGAGTAATAGAGATATACCGAAATACCTTGGACAGGTAGATAGGGCAGTTTTTTTGGAACATATTAAAAATATTGTGGTTTATGATTGACTAATTTGAGTTTTTTTTTTATAGACGGAACGGAGAGTACAGAAAGTTTGGTGGAGTTTTGTGGTCGAAAAGTCAGGAATAGATATGAAATGACCTCATTATTTTCTACCAACCACCAACCGAACTTTTCCATAGTCCAGATTCACGATCCCGACACAAGTCAATTGTCTTAAGTCTTTGACGTTCCAGACTTTCAGCTCTAGTTCAAGTTTGCTTGCTTACTTTTTACTTGAGTTTCCAACACGCAAGCAGTCCATCACACATAACATTGGAATTGGATTGAATTGCTTTTGACTATTGAGACTAACTGAGTTATTAGCGGAAAAGAAAAAAAAAACTAGATACACAAAAGACTTGTTTGTGGACGGTGCAAGTAGTAAAGTGGAAGACGAAAGTTTTAACAGTGAGCTGACCTGACCTGACCCTTGTAACAGTGAGTAACAGTGAGCTAAAGTGGTGACACTGACAACTTTCGGTCAACAATAAAATACCTAACTTCCAGTGGTTTGTGGACTGAGAAGTTAAGAAATTTCGTTGGCCGGGTGTGAGAATAAAGTCAAGGTTGTTTATCAACAAAATGCAATTATAATGGTGAAATTGAAGGTAATTACAACATACTTTTATCATATTTCTACGTCATCTCGGTACTTCTCTAGAACGATTTCATGCATCTCATCTTGTCTTTGTAGTTTGTAGGTAGATTTTTTTTTGAATGTATCGTTTGGAACCAATTATATTTAGTTGGTAATTTTAAACCAAGCGAGTTGTCTTCGAATAAACAATAAAGTGTGGTATATTTATTTCAGGGTTAGGGGAATGCTGAAGCATTAGAATTAGATGATTGAGAGAGTGGGATCGGTTATTTAAAAAAAACAGCTTACTGAAATCGAAATGTGTCAGGAAAGTCTGTTGCTGATCCATAGAATAGGATTGCGAATTACTGTATTACATGGATTATTATAGCACAGAGACATGTAATATTCCGCAATTAAAAATAATTGGATCTATTTTTGGAAACTATATTTAATCCTCTCTATTGTCATTTTTTTCCTTTTGGTCCTTAGTCTGTCCGGTTCTCATATAAAATTATGATATCTATTATCTGTCACGTGTTCAGTTGCCGGTGTTCGTAATATTTTCACCTAATCATCCAAACTTGTTTGACCTTCATTCTTTTCACATAGTTAGAAAATTATGAAGCAGTACAGAATTTATTCTGGATAGATTAGATAGATTTATAAGTTTTGCTTAATTCGTAATCGTAGGGACTGGCGACTTGAAGTCTGTCGGTCTATCGTGGGTCGCGGGGAGTTACAGAACTTGAATAATGATTTTCGAAACTGAGGTCAATAATTTAATAGCGGACAGGACATGGAAATGAGTACTGATGGCATATTTGAATTTTATCAGTTCTAGTTTTAGTTTCTGGACACTCCGTATTCCATATTCGAAAAATTTGGATACTGGACTGGAGTAGAGTCTAGAGTGATCGTTAGGAATCACCCTGTGGCTGTGGTGCGGTGCCTATATCGAATTCAGGAAACGCGGAACCTTGAATTCCAAGGAAATGCTAACATTTTTACCTCAATTTCCTATTCATAAATGCCACTATAACAGTGGGTTCAGTATTTCGACTGGATTACGCTGGTTTTTGTACTGTCATGTCACCGAAGTAGGATCACATTTTACTCAAGTATTTATTTGGAGATGCTAGTGAGGAATGAATTTGGCATCCCGGTAGCCCTTGTCGCTTTTGTTTTATTGGAAGTTCGATCCCTTTGTCGAACAGCTCTGGGTGGATGCCTTATAAAAGTTTTCTGTAATTTTTTGTATAGTATGAATCTCCGTCGTTTCTATTTTCTAATGTAGCAATGCAAGTTTCATTTGCAATTATTTTTATTACAAAAATAGGATTCTATTCCTTGGTTTTCAATTCCTTCGTCTCTCCTCACATGAGAGAGATGTCCTTCTCATAACTGGATAATTGGAATTGTTTGGAACTTATACAAACCATATTCTGAATTAGCCGAAAATATTTACATGCGTAATTTGGAATTAGAAGCGCCATAGGTATGCTTTGAACATATTTCCTAGCATTGGGTTACGTCTGTATAGGGCTTAAAACGTTGAACATCCAAGCACTAATTGCCAAACATCTGGGATGATCACGAACATATAATACTACGTTAAAAGTAAACCAAGTCGATTTGTACCTAAGAAATGAACGAACGTCAAAGTTAGATTCGTCATCATTAAATCAAAGAGACTCTACAGACGTCCATCCATACCGGCATTATTGACGCAAACAAACTCAAACAAAACAAATAATAGTGCGAAGTTTATTTTCTCTTGATCAGCTCTTCTAGCCCAACATGACAAGAAATTGTCGGCTTCCGTAGTCCCAGCTTATCGTAATCCACAAAGGTCTGGGGAATTGATCCTAATTTCCTAATTTTCAATCTTTCTTGAATTACCGGACATTGACATTTACCAGGGTGACGAGTGAAGAATTGGCCGGTATTATTTTTAGAACATCGATTCCTAGAAAAAGTTTCATCTGGTATTAGTGGGATCGGAGACGTAGCCCCTGCCGTTACGCGAAAGTAGTGTATGCAGAATGCAGATATACATACATGTTGTAAATCTTACTTTTTAGGAAGTTTTTTTTTCACCTGGAGATTTCTTCCTTTTTCTACTACTATTGTTACCTTCATTTCATCATCATTAGTTAGTATCGTTAGGCGAAATATATTACTGGTCCATTCCGCACGAAATGTGATGATACTTGGTTATGTGCTCCTCGCGAATGTCATTTCATGAATCATGAATCTTGTACACATTTACAGTGGGCATATGTCAATAATTTTGAATGGCGATTTTGAAAAAAAAAATGAGTTGCAAGGTCCACGCTTTTTGGCCAGTGTTCTCAGCCCTGATATGTAGGGTGTTAAGTTTAGTATTTGGGCATTGGATTCTTGACTGAAAGCATGCATTACATGTGAGCATGTGACTACCCGGCTAAACGCTAAACCATGTCAATAATTTAAGAGGTAATGCAAAATACATATTCTACTACGAAGTAGGTTAGTTGAGTTGCTCGATTCGATATTAACCTTTCTTTTTTTATATACATGTTGTATTCTCTTTCGCATTTGTATTTTTACATTGCATTTCCAACAGACATACCTACGCATAACATTGAGTCTTGCATTTTGCATTCTCTGTATTTAGTCTGTTTATAGCACACGTAAGTATTGTTTTAATTCATTCTCTTACTCTGTCTATCCTTCTTCTGTTCATTTCAGTTTGAGTTCTAATTATTTGCTTACAAATGCGGGTTTGTGGGGAAATGGTATTAGTGATACTCTGAGGCTTTATTTTATTGATGTACAATGTACATGTGTAATGTGTATTTAGATTGGCAGGTTGCCCGGTATTTTTGTGTGAATTATTCTTTCTTTCACCTAGAAACTTTTTCATTTCTCTCTCAGACGAGGTTGGTTCTGAAAATATTGGTTGACGATGACGGTGAGGCGGGTTAACTAGACTAACCGTCGAGCGTGGGTTCTGTTTTATTGTTCTAATAAATTATGAGAATCCTGGTGGTCGGTCGCTGTGGTATACTTTGTCTAACAAGGAAAATACGTCCGACGTGAAACTCAGATTTTTTGGGATTATGTATTAATGTCCTTTTCCCTGGTGGTTACAAATATGAATGAAAGTTTCATGAGCCGGTGTATTTACTTTCTACGTTGACACTTTTGTCGATACTCCAGTAGAATAGGCCTGGCGGGGTGAGTCCGGAATGTTTCAGAAATCTTTGAAACCAAAACGAATTAAAATGGTATATTATGACAAATGAAAGTTGTTCTAGTGAACTCAATAACTTCCAGGACTAGTTTTTGAGACGATCTGATTTTGACTAAAATAGTGATTTCCTTGTGAGTCTAGTTGGTCGTAGACCGGCACAGACAGACCATGAGACATGAGACACCAGTTAAATTAAACCGTGTGGATAAAATGGATATGAGTCTAGCATTTTTCCCGGCAAATAAACCGTGTGTGTGTTAATGACAGTGTTAGAAATAGTTGTATATTTTCTCGGGTAGGAAAATTCTCCATTGCAGTGCAGTGCGCCAAACAGTTTGGCAATTGACCCGATAGCGCCATAAGCATCAGCGTCAGACAGAGTCTAATCTGAAATGCCCTTTAGAGAGTCGGACTGACCTTCAATCCGGTTCAACTAACCCTCTTTCCGTTCGGAATGATTAGAATGTAAACTTCGTAGTCTCTAGTCTAGAATCAGAAAGGCGTAGTGGACATAAATTAAGCCTCAGTTGACCGTGGTCGTGGCCAAGTCATGGCAGTAGAGAGTAGACAAGCCAATTTGGAAATGTAGGTACCTATGGAACTGATAACGACTCATTTCTGTATTCTCATCCCTTGTTTTATTGACCTACCCAAATCCACACCAAGTGATAAGACTTTGACTCCCAGCTGTGTTATTATTTAGTCGTCTTACAGGGTGCAGAAGAAATTCCAGATCGAACAATTAGGCTTGATATTTGTTTAGACATGCGGTTGATATGATATTTTTCATCGAGGCGCAGGTCTAGAACATTGAAAGTCGAAGCTTTTTTTATGAATCACCCTGTACTTAGGAAGCTAATTAGAGCAGACGGTGAAAGCGACTGGTAATGGGAAGGGCGGACCGAACGTGGTGTTATAAAATAAAATGGCAAATGGAAAGCAGATATTGTAGCCGTTGTCGTGTGCCGACACAACGAATGACACCGCAAATTAACCTCAACTCAACATCTCTTCTGGTCTCAAATGAAATGACACCCATTTATTTTATCGCCTTTTTTGGCATTTATTCTCTTCCTCGTTTGTTCTATCTTAACAGGCAGGGCTATCATGAGGTGGCATGTCATTGGGAAGGGTAAATTAGTTGACAGTTTAATTTCTATCCTTTCTTGGTCAGATTAGACCAAGTTCCAAGAAAGTGTAACCTCATTTTTGACCAGAGTACCTCACATGATTGTACATGTGTATTCTTACTGGTAAGGGTATCGACGTTTTCATGACATGGCGGTTCGATATATTTTATTTATTTTGAGTAGGGCATTTAGAAGCGAAGAAATCACCAAAGTAAAGTACCCTTTCGCAAGTATTTCCTGGAAGAAGCCGGCCGGCGACTGTGATGGGTCTTACCGGTTTTAATGTTCAATCAGGATTTATTACCAAATCTGGGAACTTAGGTTAGAATTTTTCCATTAAATTCTACTTTCCTTGAAATGCCTTCACGAAGACCTACAAGGAAACTCCTTCGTATGTAAATCTCAGGTCACTTTAAGACTTATAGGATTAGTAATTAGTGTTCTGGTAACGAACGAAGTTTTCGGCGGCTGCTGAAGTCTTAGCGATTCCACATTTGTGCTGTAGAGAAATACGCCGCGACCCGATTCTTTCAAACATTTCCAGTGATGGTTCAGAATTTTTTCGGGTGACAAATCCTTGTCGTGTATGACACCTTTCTGACTTGTTTTGAGTTGATGGGGTTTCACATGAAAAGTCGTTCCCTTACGAGTCATTATCCTTTCGAGCATGATTGTTTTTATGAGGAACATGGGCGAGCATTATGCTTTAAGGAAGTAAAGAAAAGTATGATGGACAGTGTTGTATGAGAAAAAAAAGCAATTACTAAAAATAGTTCAAAATTCTTAGAAATCATTTGGACGTTGGTCAGTCAAAACCGACATAAAAGTTTTTAGAATATACTAGAATACTGTACCTAATTGTCCGTCCGGTACATTATGGGTTTTCTACGAACTCAAATCCAAATTCCAAGCACCAGTGGAAATTTCCTACGCATGTTGTTCTTTCTCGTTATGAAGTTATTAAATTAAATAAGTATGAGGAACGAAAAGGACAAAATTAGGTTTAGCGTTGCACTATGGGTTTTACGACGATCTAAAACATTCTTTTGTTACTATACTTTTGCTTTGATTTCATTTTGCAAAGGTTGGCGTTGGCACTTCGACTTGACTTTAAGGTTTGTTTCAGTAGAGTGAAGTGACCCACTTGTTCAATGAAGTCGGAAATGAAAATCAGTCGTCGTCTCGTTGAGTCTTTTACTACTGCTACTACTATAACTACAAAACAAGGAAGGATTCTTGTCGAGTTAGTTGGTTCACAGATTTGAAGAGAGAGAAGAAAGGTGTGAGTAGTTTTAAGTGGCTGGGCATGTCCAAATGAATGAGGAGGAATTAGAATTGTAATTTGCAGCAATCCTACGAGATTTCCCTTCAAATGACAATTTTCCAAGAGACAGAGACATTCATAATACACTCGCTTACAAGGAGACGCTTTCACGTGTTAACCACATTATTGTCGTGGTCACTGATATGGACGATTCATATGCAGATAATATGTGATCCCTTTTTACTGTCTATCCATTCGCATTTTTTGATATTTCAGTATGACCTCCTGTCTGGAAGGCATGGTTGGAATGTTTCATAGTATTATAAAGCATATTAGCTAGTTAGGGTTCATTTATATACTATACTATAATCTATAGTTAATTCAATTAGGGTTAACATTACTAGTATTTTTAACAATGAATCAAAATTTTACGTACTGACCAATCGGTAATAGTTGCCCGAAGGACACTAGATGTAAATTCTCAGGTCTCAGGTTGGCTTATTGCCAATCTAGCTGGCTTTTACCTAGAAAGCGGTTCCCTTGTTAGGGAACTTGTTCCCTTTGAACGAATCGGATTATTTGCACCCTGTCTTAGTATTTGCCAACTAGAGCGTTTTGGAAGATTCTAGAGCTTCATCCTGTGCAAGTACGGGATTGTGAGTGTAATATGAAGGGATGAATAGGAAACAGACATGGTTCTGAAGTTCAGGTGGACTTTTAAGAGTTGGATTTGATGGTGGTAGTGTGGGTAGGGTTAATCAGCAGAGTTTCTTCCAAAAAAAAGTTCCATATTGATTGGACATGAGCAAGTTATAACGGGAAATATAGAGCAGGCGGAGAGTGTAAAGTGTTAGAAATAAAATAATGGTGGAAGTTGGGGAAACTAGTTCAGCAGGTAATTAGATAGTTTTTGATGGTTTTCAGTGAAATTACGGAGATAATGACGAGAAAATTCAGCAGTGACGGGAGTTTGAATTGTTTCTAGCTGCTAGATTCTGGCAAATTCTTGAATTCTTTCTACCGAAGAACGCAGATTAACCTATAAATACGTAAGGGTACCGGGTAACCGCAGAAATCAATATTTCGAACTTACCTGAGATTGACTGGAGATGCTTGTGAAATATTTGTTTTATTCATGCGTTTTGTCATTGCATATTATAGGAAAGTGCTAATCTCGCATTTACAGTAAAGGCAGGGTTTCGTCATCATTTTGTAGCTGGCACGATTTGGAAGCCAAACAAAAATGGATATCATTTATAATTTACAGCTCTCAACAGCTGGTGTTTTTCGCATTATATTTAATGTCGAAGCCGAAATTCACTCAGCAGAATTTTGGTTTATGGTATGAGATCTAGTTTTGCATTGCTTTTGAACTTGAAATGTTCTCTCGATCAAACTGCTATTCGCTTTTGCATTGCTTTTGAATTTGAAATGTTCTCTCGATCGAACTGCTATTCGCTTACATCCATCCTCTGTCATTCCACATTGTCAGCGCTGTAGTCTCAAGGCTGTTTTATTCATTTGATTATTTGTTTGGATGTTGAAAAGTTGAATTGAAAAGTTCAAAAGCCATATTTATTAGAGTAATTATCAGATTTTCTCATTTCATGGAATCCTACCTAAGCATTTTCTTTCATGTTTTATCAATTTATGTAGTACACGTTGTGTTGTATGGTTTCCTCGTTTCATGTTTTGTAATTCTGGGGTAACCTTTGATAATAAATACTTCAGACAACCTGACTCTGAATTTATATATTGGAGAACCGGTGAATCAGGTTTCCTAGTATTCATATTTCTGCTATTGATAAATTACTTACGTAATACAAGCTTTGATTCTCAGTTCATTGTTTCTGTAAAATTTGATTCCAGTAATTGTTTGAAGAGCTACTAATTAAGGTCGCTGTTTCAAGCCGTAATTATATTATGATTGTGACGTGCAAAATTTACAAACATTGCGCACGGAGGCGTGGATTACAAACTAAAGTATTATATTATCTATTATCTATTCTAGCTTAGGTCAGAATAAAAAATAGTTTAGGTAGCCCTTGCCGCTTCTTATGGTTTGGTTTGGATTATTCAGTAAGATGTAATTGATGGGGTATTCCTCCACTTCAGCTTTTCTCTACTGCTGACGGCGCCTTCCTTGAGACAAATAGAAAGCGAGTCGACTATCTTCAACCGGCGAATGTAAACTATTAGAACATTTTCATAATGTGAATCACACCTTTTTTCATTTTTTCTTTAAATTTTGAAGTAGGTTTATGACTAAAGAAACTAAGACAAATAAGTTCACAGATCAAAATCTCTGGTTGTTCTGACTTTATCCGGTGCTAAATCAGAAGCTGTACGAGAATTCATTTGGGTTTACTACTGCAATTTTATGATTTAAAAAAAATGATAGTATGAGAATGAGAAACTCACACTGCTATAAAAATGAAAAGCTACAAAATGACAATGATAATGAATTTGAATTTTATGATTTGAGAAGAATGTGAAAATGACGGAAGGTCTTCAGTCGTCAACTTCCGTCACTCTCATGAGATACCGAATATTCCAAGAAGTGCATTTTGAAAGAAGGAAGTTATATTTTTTTATTTTTTTGTCCTTCTGTCTGGTTGACGAACTCTATTGAATGAATCAGTGTCAGGATGCAACCCTTGCTTATCAAATCGTACTGCCATACAATCACCAACTTTCTGAATCTTTTAAAATTTGAATCTTGTATTTAATTATAATGTCATCATTTTTAATAATTATAGTAAGATTAACACATTTGCCCATGCTTGCAAAATGGCAGACAGAATACCTAATTTTGAAACTACGACTTTTCACCTAACAATTATTCTAATTTCCAAACTCATCGTCAGTTATTTTGTGCTAATGCTTCATTGCTGATGAATTGATTGGATTCTTTGAACGTTGTATGGTGAAGCGCTAAGACATGGTCACATCAAGATACCGTAATCAATATCAATTGTAAATTCCATATTATTAGTATGAATATTATTATTAAAATGAGAGTAGAATTTGTAGTGACGAAACCATGGTGTAGAATAGTTTGCCACGTGTAATGGGAAGGGTGCTCTAGTTTTGTTTTTCTTCATTTCACTTCGTACTCTTGAGTCTTGAAACCCACTCTTACTATTCAACGGTGTGTACGATAAGTTGGTAAATGGTAAGACTATTGATGAATCCATGATGTTTTCTTGAGAACAAAGCAATAGACTGAGAACTCAGTTCAGTCTTGTAGTTTGAGATAGAGATACGTTTATGAAAGTTCACATGGAAAGGGCACTCGGGTTTGTATAAGCTTAGCCATTTAAAGTCATTATTACTCCAATCATGATGATGATGATGATGATGAGTCTGACCATATATGTTAATGGTGAAGACGTTTAGATTCTTAAGATTAAGAGTCGGTCAAGAACCAAAGTTAGAAACGAACGAGGGGACAGGGAAGCTATTCGTGTTTGTCCTTCAGTTTTTATTTTATTCGTCTGGGGGTATATTGGCATTAGGAATATATCTTCCGACCTACGTGTAGTTGTTGTCTTTATTAATTTATACTTTTGACACTATTGTGTTAACAAGACGGGTACTAATGATCCAACCTCTAAATATTTGCCAAGCGTAAATCCAAGTCCCAGACTTTGTTTTGTTCTTGGAATTTGTTTGCAATTGTCTGGTCAGTTAGTGCCAGATTGGTCTCCTGGGTCTCTATCCACATGTCTGTATACTATCTTTAATGAGATTCCAAGAGATTAATACCTGGAAGGTGAGACAAGGGATTCTTCCATCAACCGACTTTTTTAATTTTGTAAAGTACTCAAGTATTGGATGGCCATAGACCCGGTTGCCTCAGCCAGGTCATCGGCGGTCCAACGAATATAATTGATGAAATTTGGGCACTACAGATCAAAATTACAGTTGTATTAGTGACCGAGTCATGAGGTCTTAGTTTTTTTTGGCACGTGTTTTGTTGTCATGCCGTACTACTATTTTTCAACACGAGACCCTTTTGTAAGTCGGTTGAAATCGTGAAAGTGACATACACACGAAGACGAGTATACCTTTTTAGGAATAAGCCGATGGATTATGTTTTTTTTTGTAGTTAAGTAGTAACGTATCACGTATGTATCCAACCATCCATCACTTTGTAAAATTGACTTGACTGAACGTCTTAACAGAATACAAAGTTTTGAAAGTGAGATTGAATTGACTGACTCAATAATATAAGCTTGGACAGGTGGTAGTATTTTGAAATATTATAGCAAGACGTAAAGAACATAGGATGCCCGTGTTGTGTTGTGTTGTTTCTAAATATAAATTTAGGATTTTTTCATCATCTCTTTCTATAAAGTTGACTTAGGGGTTAAGTGCTTGCGTACTACTTAAATAAAATAATGTATTGTATAGCTATTGTTCCTAGTTGAGATTAAAAGATTAAAAGTCTCAATGCGTGTAGGATTAGAGGGCTGGTACATAAGAGAAGGAGACATGGAAAGATTACATTTTCGCAAGACCATATTTTTGTTGTACTTTAAATAGAATGATTTTGTGTTGGGGAAATTTTCAGGGGGATCTAATACCGACTTTCTTCAGTACATTAATTCGACGGAAGACATTGTCATACATATTATACATTTTCGTAAGATATTGGGTACTACTGGTACTGGTTTTCCGTTTGTTTGGTGTAAAAGGAAGGTCACCCCGACCCCATTTAGGGGGAAAATTTCATGGAGAGAAACTTATATAAATAATGACCGAGGTATGTTTACCAAGGAGATTGACCCACCACCATAATAACGAGGGAGCAAGGGTAACTTATTGACAAAATGAACTCACTTTTTTAGAACAGAAGAGTTGTAGACAAGGGACAGTCCAAAATGCCCGGCTCTTGAAAATAAAAAATGTTCACCTCGTGAATGTACTGAAAATAGTCTGCTTCGGACGACTTGGCTTATGGTATGGTATGGGATTGGACATCATTAGACCGGCGGAAAACTGGATTAAAAAGAATTTAGATTTATATTTATAACAAGTCCAAGCACGTGGAGTAAGATTTGATGTCTTATTATAAGGATGACATGTTGTCTGTATTCTTGTACTTTGTACTTTCACCATTCAATTTTGCATGGTCAGGTTTTTCCGACCAGAGTACTTACATTTCATCATCTAACATATATTTTGATATTGTTGATTGCATATGGGTTTCCATCTTCATCTAACCCGTACGTTGTCCTAATTTTCATGCAGTGTTGCTTTGCAAATGTTTGGCAAACGGCTTTTAGAATTTGAAGTCCAGTTGGGCAAATTGTACTTTTGATTTTGATTTTGAGTCCTCGAATTTTGAAGACAAATTTGTTTAGGAGTGTGAATGTAAGTGGACTGAGGCCACAGTTTTAACTATTATGTTTGTAACTAGGAGGAAACCGTCTGGCCTCTGTTTGCTTTCTCTCCTTTCACTTTGAGTTATTGATGGATCGTTTTCCCCCTAAAATCTGACAGGAATTGAAGAATGACAGTCCTAAAATAATGACCATAACCAAAGAGAGTAAACAAGGTGATTTCAGTTTTCAAGAGGTCTCAATTCGTGTCAACAAACTATGAAAACAACCTCTGGTCGAAAATCACTGTTTTGAGCCCAATGTAATCAGATGGGCAATGCCAGTCCACGTTGTAGACTGCAATTTGCTTTCATTGCTACGGGACACTAGAGAGAGGGGAGGAAAATGGCGATACCTCAAATATTTCCGGAATTGAGATCTCTTGAAAAC
>JAQGCA010002165.1:0-14662 GCA_034698945.1 Protaphorura quadriocellata | reverse complement strand
AAACTTGGATTGATCCGATCATCCAATTAAATAATATTGTTGAGCATGGTGAATACAACATTACACTAATTTTGCCAATATGTTTTGGTTTCCAGGATAGCGACGGTGAAAGAAGTGATCAAGATCTGGTCGTTGACGTCGCTAATGAAGTTAGTCTCAACAACTTTTATCTTTGTTTTGTAGACAGGACGTACGCACAGTATGTGAACCTTATGTGAACTTTGTTTAGAGTGACTACTTTTATGGACACATGCATATCCCTTGTGATATTACGCATGTTGATTAGCCAAGTTTTGAGTCACATTAAATGTTTACCACATGAGTTTAGTCGATATTTGCCTTTTGCCAGTAGTTTAATAAATGTGTATGTGAAATATCTTGTTTAGGAGAATGGTTCGCCTCGAACGAACGGAGATGTTAAAGAAGAAAGTTTTGGACCAAGAAGCTCAGAACGCCCCCGTAGTCGAAGCGGCTCAAGCTCAAGCCGATCCACCCCTTCCTTGAAAATTAAAGAGGTGCATTCATTTTTCTAACCTGTCAGTTCGATTACTATTTAATTTGTTCTGTAGCAATTTCGTTATTTATTTTTTGCAGAATGACTCCTCGACGACTCCTGTTTCGAAATCCATAACTCCAACGCCTGGTAATTCCGGACCTCGACCTCCATTGCCTTATCCCTACTCCCCAGCTGGAGTTCGACCAGGAGACCCTCCTAATGTTCCTCCAGGATTTCAACCGGGTCAACTCCATAACGGTGGATCAAATGTTGGCTACGCTCGCCCGATCGTAAGTTATTTTATATATCAGGTGAAAAAGTGGTGACATGAATGTATCTTTATTTGTAATGGTATCTTACGATTATTACAGGTCAACTTCGATGGTCATCCGGGTTCAGGGAGAAATACCCAAATGCCGTCTAATGGCAATGGAGTTCCAATTCTACCTGGTGGAAAACCGTACGCATTTTTAGACTTTAAAGGATTTCAGGATATTTAAATAACTTTTTTTTTCAATTTCATTAGAGCTTACTCGTTCCACGTGTCAGGGGAAGGGAAAATGGTGCCAGGTAAAACAATACCACTGAAATATATGGCAATTTGTGCAGTATAAAATTTTTGTTGTTTCGAGTCAATTTCACATCATTTTTCGAATACAGTGCCATTCCCTCCAGACGCCCTAGTCGGAAACGGGATACCTCGCCATGCTCGCCAAATCAACACATTGTCCCACGGCGAAGTTGTGTGTGCTGTAACGATCAGCAATCCAACCAAATATGTTTACACGGGCGGGAAAGGTTGTGTCAAAGTTTGGGACATCAGTCAGCCCGGCTCAAAGAGTCCTGTGTCTCAATTGGACTGTTTACAGAAGGACAACTACATTCGATCCGTTAAGTTGCTTCCGGACGGTGAGTTCAGTTCATTTCAGTGGTCACATCTGGTCCGGGTCCCATACCCGAACCGAGTTTCTTAGTCTATTGTTCAATGGAATTAATGGCACAAAGATTAACCTTAAACTAGAATAAAAGTAGATTTATTTAATTTGTAGGTCGGACTTTAATAGTTGGAGGAGAAGCTTCCACAATTTCTATTTGGGATTTGGGTGGACCAACTCCAAGGATTAAAGGAGAATTGCCTTCCTCAGCACCAGGTAAGAGTCTGTTACTCTTGCAGTAGGGATTGAAGAGTCGAAATCAAAATAGGTTTAACTTTAATACATGCTTTGTTTGGTTTATTTCAAAAGCTTGTTACGCCTTGGCCATTTCACCGGATTCGAAGGTAATTCGACTAATAGAACTAAACTCTAATAATAAAATATAACATTCTGAGTCTGTCCGCCGGTCTTCCCTTGTTCCATTGGAAATAAAATTGAGTTGCTAAGGAAGGGAAAACGAAGAATTCAAGCATCTGTGTAAATATATACTTTGGATGGAACGAAGAAACGAACGTCTATTTACTATGAGCTCTGCTCTGTATTACTGTATAAACAAGAATTCTTATACAAGTGCAGAACAAGCCAGCCAGCAGGCATTGGTTCACTCCGTGCTTCCTATCTTCCACTAGACTAAAATAAACGTGTATGGTTCGGAGAGCTTAATTTCTTTCCTGTTTGCTTTGAATTACCATTGTTTGTATTTGCTAATTCCTATGTTTTTACTGAAATGCGTTCATTGTCCGTTTAGAAAGAACGGGCGGACGCAGGTAAACTTTGTAAATGTAAATATCCAACAATTCGTAAAAAGCACTCGAGGTTTTAAACTCATCCGAAATATGTAGATCACAGAACAGAATGTAATATTTAATTCATGTTGGTATGGCAGAGTAGGTTTCTAATTGCTTCATTTTTTTTGTCACCAGGTTTGTTTCAGCTGTTGCAGTGATGGGAATATTGCCGTGTGGGACTTGCACAATCAAACTCTAGTGAGGCAGTTTCAGGGCCACACAGACGGAGCTTCGTGTATAGACATTTCTGCTGATGGATGCAAACTATGGACTGGAGGTTTAGATAATACTGTCCGGTCTTGGGATCTCAGAGAAGGGCGCCAATTACAGCAGCATGATTTCACGTCACAAATTTTCTCTCTGGGTTATTGCCCGAGTGGAGAGTGGCTGGCGGTAGGAATGGAGAATTCCAACGTGGAAGTCTTGCATTGCACAAAGCCAGGTAGATTTAAATATAAAATAATACATTTCCCAAATTTTTCGTGTAAAGTAGCGGTTGCATTGTGTTTGTTCAACCGTTGTCCCACTTCTATTTCACGCCAGAACCCACAAGTGTACCTTTCCAAATGATCATCGAATTTCAACCTGAAAATTTGTCTACAAGTTCATTCACTTATGCTAACACAGTGTGTGAAATATCTCGCGCTGGTTTTGCCGCAAATTGCTTTAAGTGACCTTCAGACGTCAAGATGCAATGTACATAGATGCGGATTTGAGAAACCATTCGGGCAAGTGGCCTCATTTGTGCGTGTGTTAAAAGTGAGGCCTTTTTCCTGGACGGTTTCTCAAATCCCCATCTATGTACATTACATCTTGACCTCTGAAGGTCACTTAAAGCATTTTGCGGCAAAACCAGCACGAGATATTTCACACACTGTGTTATTATAAGTGAATGAACTTGTAGAAAAATTATCAGGTCGAAATTCGATGATCACTTCGAAACCAGATGATCCGTTGCCAGATTTTCAATATACTATAAAAATCAGAATGGCAGGGCTAGCAAAGTACGTTGAGATTCGGAGACAGTCTCTCTGCCTGCTTTAAATAGATATGGTCATGAGGGAACTCGTCATTTATAAAATGAGACACTGACTTTAACGTGTTTGCATTTGTTAAGGCGTGCAAGAATTAGTGGAGATTTTAAAATGTTATATTTGACCATCTTATCCTAAAATTATGTATATTTCTTATTCACAGACAAGTATCAACTTCATCTACATGATTCATGTGTGCTTTCCCTCAAGTTCGCCAATTCCGGGAAATGGTTTGTTTCAACTGGCAAAGATAACTTGTTAAATGCATGGCGAACGCCTTACGGCGCCTCTATTTTCCAGGTAATGCTTTGTTTAAAAATAATCAGCCATAATCATTAACAGAGTCCGGTACAGAATAGTCGATCTATCTTGACGTATCTGTGGAGTTTATTTTAATGGGTGTATTTTAATGTCTATCTTGGAATTTCAGTCGAAGGAATCCTCTTCCGTTCTGAGCTGCGATGTGTCAGGCGATGATAAATTTATTGTAACAGGTACGATTTTTCTCCTTTAAACAGAAAATGAAGAAGCTTTTGTTTCCTATCTAATCGTATGTTTTGTTTTTCAAATTACAGGAAGCGGAGACAAGAAGAGTACAGGTAAATCTAGTTCACATTATGAAAAATTGATTTCAAAATAATCCTGGGCTAATATTGGATTATTTTTTGTATTTGCAGTGTACGAAATCATTTACTGAACTTAGAATAGGATCGGAATGTCCAGAGAATTACAATAACTTTTTACTCCATGTTCATAGCATCTTTTTACCAGTTCAGTGCAAGTGGTAGTGAAAACTGAAAAGTGAAGTGTTTGAGAAACGGACCTGTTGTGCATGCTCCGTACTACACAGTTCAAACTGTTTAAATTAAGTAAAATAATATTTGGAATTTTGAGACTCGGGCTTATTGAAGTCCTTTGATGATCTGGTGTATTTATATACGCATTTGTTGAATTTTTCCACAGTTGTAATTTTTGTGTTGTGAATTTCAAGTTTTGGATTGGAGGCCTTAATTTAGTTGAAGGAAATCATGTTTTAATTGAAGAATATTTATTATTATTATTCATGGCAGTTGTGTAGTTGTGCGAAGCTCTATTGCATTTACTTGTTTTCATAATTCCTGAATTGTTAAATTTATTAAATTGTGGAGAGGTTTCTTTTCATACTACTTCTACATCATCCTGATTATCACAAGTTCGACTTCATTGTTATTATTTCAAGTGAAAAGAAGGATTTATATTAATAAAGACAGTTGTTATTTTAAAATAGTATAAGAGTGAGAATCCTTGAATTATTTTGTAATGTTAGGAGAGAATTGTTGCAAACTGTTCGAATGTCATGTTTGTGGCTCAAATTTTGACTTGACAAAAAGAAATTGAATTATTCAGCTGTAGACTCGCGTACGTGATTTGTATGTAATTAGCTTTTAAATATTTCGACTTGTACAACGTTTGCATTGAACAGAACAGTGAATCAATAAATTCCAAAACTTCCACGTTACGTTTACGTCGTTTAAAATTTTTAGAATTGGGTAGAAAGGAGAAATTACACCTTTCTTCAGTTACATTTTCCGGCGTGCTCGCGAGGACAGCTTTAGTAAATTTTCTCAAACCGTGAATTACGAAGTCCGATCTGGTTTAAAATGTTCGTGACCGAGATTTCATAGTTTCGGACAATGAAGTAGAAGTAGTTGTTCCCTGTGAAAATGAAAATGCTAATCCCGTCCAGTAAAAAAATTCGAAAACAATGGTAAAAAATATTTTTGAAATATTTATTTGTCATACTGTTCGTGGATAATTAACTACACAGCTAATGACAACTTAGAGTTAAATTAGATTCACCTGTAAAATAAGCTGAGTATCAATAGAAATGGACAATTAATGACTTCATTTTTATATACTTGTAAGTATCAAGCAGATTTTCAGGGGAGCATAAAAATTACACCATTATATTTTGTAAAGAACGCTGACATTGTAAATTGTCTAAAATATCTGTCCCACCACAGATGTGACGATAAACAGTACGTTTATAAAATTGTTTTTACGCTTGCACATCATTAAGGTGACGAAGAGAGAAAACAATTGTTTTAGCCAATTATTGTGTTTTTCTGATTTCATAATATTACAAACAAATACATTCGTCCTTCGAATTCACAGAGTACAATAGCCAGACCAGAACCAACTACGTGTGAAACAAACATTTAACACCAAATTTTAAGATTAAGCTTAATATCAGGACTCGCGCACGCTGTTTTACATTCTTTCTTCAGGTAATTTTGTTAAACGATGGTCTCTCCGTTCTCCCAATCCCATTTCCTTTCATCTTCACCACAATAATTAGGGTACACACAAATCAAATGACAATAAATGCTTAACCAATTCGCTTTAGCTACTATTAAATTAAAAATACTATTACCAGAATAACAATACTTACTAGATGAAAATACAGCCAAGTGTTTACAGAATTATTGTTTCACGTCAACCATGTACTATGTAGAATAGCATGCAGAATTACTCCTAGCCTAGCATGTAAAGTTGTATTTAAAATATCCACATTCTCACTCACTCAAAGCACAATATAATAGTTTAGAATTAAAATGCAGCCAAAGATGAACATTTTTGATTCTTGTCAGAACATTGCACTTAACAATTTCGAACTAAATTGAATCATGTTATTAGATACGCGATTGTACGTCTTATAGTTAGTTAGTACTGAGAAATTGGGTACAAACGCTTGTAATTATACATGATTTAGGACAGCCAATTAGAAATCTATCCGGCTTAACATTATTCACAAAAACGATTCTGTCATTCGATTTATTTGAATGTTCACACCGTAAACTACAGATTAGTTTATACTCTAGAATATATGGATTTCGCAATATGAAACGCCAACGCATCACGTAGAAATGAAACATCGAAAGCTCAGTCTTTAAGCGCGTGAAATAACGAGTACAGTGCTTTTCAAAACAAACAAATAAATCAACAAAACAAAAAGTTTTAAAACAACAGTACTCAGACTTATATCCTACCCTAGTCTTATCGCTAGAATGGGCTGAGGAACAACTTGACTCAAATAACACATAATTTTCATCCGTAATAAACATTTTCTTTCCTGGTCACTTAAAATTATATACAAAGATAATGTACACCAATTAAAAGAATAATTACAAAAAAATCTACAAAAAACTCTTCTACTTCGCGATTACAATTCTACGGGTTCACTAAGTCACTACAAGTCCAAAAATGCCCCGAACTCTTCGTACGGTTTATTCTCCACTATGCAAAAATCATTTTCCCTTGTGATGAATAGATTTGACTTTTCAATAAATAAATACAGCCGGTCAGATTGAGGCTTAATAAATCACTTCATATACTGGAAGTAAAGAAAATATATATTAATTTTTATCATACATTCTCCTCTGAAAAATGTGTCAAAAATAAGATGATATTTTTTACCTGTACTCTTCTTATCTCCGCTTCCTGAAAGAATAAACGACCAACATACAATTAGTGGATATTTCTGAACTTGTTCTGTTATAAAACTCAAAGTACAGCTTACCTGTTACAATGTATTTGTCGTCATTGGAGACATCGCAGCTCAAAACGGATGAGGATTCTTTTGACTAAAATTTACAGTAAAAAGAATTTGAGCTACACATTTAATTTTAGACTTTTTAATGTTAAATACCTGGAAAATAGAGGCGCCGTAAGGCGTTCGCCACGCATTTAGCAGATTGTCCTTGCCCGTTGATACAAACCATTTGCCACAAGCAGCAAATTTTAGTGAGAGCACACATGAATCATGTAGATGAAGCTGATACTTGTCTGGTTTGGTACAATGTAAAACTTCCACATTCGAATTTTCCATTCCAACAGCAAGCCATTCTCCACTAGGACAGTATCCCAACGAGAATATTTGTGAGCTAAAATCATGCTGTTGTAATTGACGTCCTTCTCTGAGATCCCAAGATCGTACAGTATTGTCCAATCCACCGGTCCATAATTTACTCCCATCAGCAGAAATATCAATACAGGATGCTCCGTCAGTATGACCCTGAAATTGTCTCACTAGAGTTTGATTGTGCAAGTCCCAGACGGCGATATTCCCATCACTACAGCAGCTGAAGCACACCTGATTCAAATTAAATGTGCCGATTAATAAATATTCCACGCAATGTAAAGTTCATTTCTGTGAGTTCAACTTACCTTTGAATCCGGTGATATGGCCAAGGCATAACAAGCTATTTCAATGCAATAGAAAATACAAAAAATTTAGTCCATTTCCATTTCAACTGCCTCAATTCAATTATTTGTGCAGTACGTAATTTCCAAAGATCTTTACCTGGAGCTGAAGAAGTAAGCTCTGCCTGGATCCTTGGAGTGGGTGAGGCTAAATCCCAAATAGAAAGCGTTGAAGCCTCTCCACCCACTATTAACGTTCGACCATCGGGTAAAAGTTTCACAGACCGGATGTAATTGTCTCTTTGTAAACAGTCAAGTTGAGAGACAGGGCTTTTGGTTCCGGGCTGACTTATGTCCCAAACTTTGACGCAGCCCTTCCCTCCAGTGTAAATATACTTGGTGGGATTGCTAATCGTGACTGCACACACAACTTCCCCATGGGACAGCGTATTGATTTGTCGAGCATGCCGCGGAATTCCTAAAGGGCACAAGTAGACAATTTTCAAATTAAAACATTTCTAATCTCCATTTATCTATTCTTCCAAGTATTAATTACCTGGGCCAACCAATGCATCAGGCGGAAACGGTACCGGTTGCATCTGACCGTCGGCTGAGACATGGAATGAGTACGCTCTGGAAAACAAAAAAAAGACATTCCAACTTAACATTTTTTCTTCTTCTAACCTAGACACTTATTCTTGCGGCATATCAAAATCAATGGCACAAACTTTTGATTCTAATGAATGCGCAATTTAACAAATGAATAGCTTACGGTTTTCCACCCGGGATGCCAGCCAATGGCCCAAGGGCTCCACGCATTGCCGAGTGTGGATCATAGCCAACCTGGTATGAATACAAAATAGAATATTTTATTCTTGAACCACCGTTTAATCGTTCAACTCATAGTTTCATTTTTCATTACCACCGACATCTGACCCTCTCCACTTTTAACGAATTACAAAACTCCCGACAAAAACAATACTTTCACTTAGGGTAGTAATATGAATCAGAACTTTGCCTACAACAATTTAGCAGACTTACAGCCTGTCCTCAGAACAAGTGGTTTAGCTGTGCATGAACAAAACATGAGAATAAGCCATAAATTCAGAAGAACATAAATGTTGCTCGGTACTCTTTCTTAATTTTCAAAGTTTTCCCCTCACATACAACATTCCTCTTTGGCTTAATTTATTTTCTCCTTGTAAGAGTACAATTACATACTCCAACTTACCAATGAAGGTCTGGGGTAGCTGTTTAACGCTGGGCTGATACTATTATGCAGGTATGCGGAGTTTGGCCCTGTAAAATTTGAATCAAAAGAGATTTACATTTTGTTGTACATGTCTTATGTGTGTGGAGAAACTTGATCAGAATAAAAAAAATTTAACAGTACCGAGGCAGGCAGGAAACCTCGTGCCGTGCCCTTGAAGGAATTCATGTTTCAGATGGAATCAAGGGATTGTATTATAAAGTATCCTCACAGGTTTGAATAAAACATGAGACTTTACTCTATCCGAAGAATCCTTCCCTTCTCTCCAAAAAAAATCTTTACGGGCGTCGGGACACAAAAACATTATTTCCGAAAAGGCAAACAAGGTTTTCAGGACTTCACAATAAACTAAGCTGGTTTACTAAACGGAGACGCTCCTTCCTCCCCACCATTCCTTTTTCTTCTTTCCATCCTCAAGGAACAACATTCCAAGGTTTAAAAAAAAATCTTACCAAGAGGAGTAGCTCTAGCCACTGGTTTAATGCTGGACGAACTACTGTGTGAGCTAGAGTTTGGAGTTGAGGATTTCCCAGTGGGAGTTGCGGGTTTTTCATCTTTCTTATTTGTTGACGGAGTACTGGAATTCGATGAGCCACCACTCCTGGGACTATTGTAACATGTAAAGCAATAAAATCCAATTGAATAAAATGCTTCTTTTCTAACTCTGTGCCCGTGGTAAGAGGGTAGTCGGTATTCGGTATATACCATCGTCTGAATTGGCCATAGTCCTTGGCCGTGATTTAGTTTTATTACCTACCTATGCGGCGGCACGTGGTCCTTCTTCGAGGGGAGTTTGTCTCCAATCCCATTCTCTCTGGGGGAAACATTCCCATTAGGCGGGGTGAGAGGTTCCTAGAAGAAGAAAACAGTGAGAAATGACTATGACCAGTAATTAGGCACTCCATTAAAAGTCCATGGAGTTGAATGCTTTATTGTTATGGCCTTTATTTATCCTCCACCTGTCTACTTCTCTTACCTCATTAGTATCATCAAAACTAAGTATTACCTCGTTGGTGCAATCATCTACGACAAGATCCTGATCACTTTTCTCCCCGTCACTCGCCTGTTCAACAATCAAATGTACATTAGGATAACTGTCCAAAGTGTCAAAACTAACTAGCCAAACATTAAATGACAAAACTTTAGTCATCCCATTACTTCCAAAATATTGACCTTTGCATTAACGAGTACTTGCCACCATTTCATGTTGGCAATAGTTTAGTTCCTTTAGTACAACCACAATAATCTGCCATCTGCCTCCGAGTGAAGTATATTTTTGAAATTCTATTTGACCCCTCGTTAAACCATTTAATCTAAATCTGTAGTGAAACAAGTCCTGGACGACCGAGTTTGGGCAACATATAGTGATCAAAAGGACAGCTTTCAATGTATTGAAAATAACTCCATCGTTATAAATCGTTGTAATTGTAAAAAATAACTGCGAACTTCGAAATCCGGGTATCTTAATTAATCGCTAAACTCAAGAACTATTTTGCACAAATTGTTTGGGAATTTCGTAATTGTGAATCTGAACCAACATGTCCCTAAAAATGCATGTTATTATTTATATGTGTACAGGAGCTTTTATCGATTCATTTGGACGTGTTGCAGTTCTTTTACTGTGGTTTTGGTGAGGGAGGCAGTAGAAGGACGATACGAGCGATAAAAAGAAAGTGTAATCAAACGGAAACAGTATGTGTTGGAACAATGAAAGAGTAGATGAAAGTGAAAGCCAAAGGAATGTTCTGACGCGGACGTGATTTAATGAGACAAGAGACAATTTTCTTTTCCATTCTCATTCATAATACTTCAAGTAGAGTGGTAATGAAAAGTTACTCAAAGTCATTCGATGAGTCTTTCTCTCTCGTTCATTTACAAAGGACGCAAAGAAAGTATTCGGTAGTGAAACTTTTAATGCTAAAACAAAACAAGAGATTCTAGATTTTGAAGTGGATACACCACTCCATAACGTTAAAAGTAACTTTCACTCGCTTTCTCTTAGGTATGAGAAGAGCTCATCAATAGCTTCTTTATTGATTCCTTTCAGCCTAATTTTCAATGTTGGTATTTTTAGTTTGAAAGCATTTAAAAGACAGAAGGAAAGAACTTGGGGGACATTAATCAAAATATTAATATTCGTTTAGAACTATTCAACTCTTGGAAGTGTATTATTTTAAATTCTTTCGAAATTCATCTTAAAAAAATAGAAACCGGTCAAAATTAAAATAACGGTGCGCATAAACATAAACCCTTTAAATCAAAGTCATCTACAGTATACTTTTTTTAAAGAAGCACATTTTATGTAGGGAAAGTCTCCATCTTTCGGAATGAACCATCCTTTCCGACCTTACTAGACATGTTGGTTCTTTTCACCACAATGCTCAAGTCGTTTTTCCTTGGCTCAGAGGGTGTTAAAGTTATAAAAGTTTCATATCACAAGAACCTTTGGTTGGCTACATTACATTACATTACATTGGAGGCAGAGTGCAGAACAAATATAGAAAGCGAAACTAATTATGAAGTTCCTCATCTCTCACCTCATGTTTCTCCTCTCTCTTTGGTCGTTTTGGCTCAGTCTCAGGACTACTCCTCGGTCGAAACTTCTCTCGATCACTTGGAGAAAGTGAGTTTCTCTAGAGAAGAGCAAAACCACAAACAACCGCATTTATCCTCCAACTTCACAGTTCTTCTTTAACATGAGACATTTTCACTTTCCTTTCTATCTTGTATACCACACACACACACACACACACACATAAAATATTATATTATGTACGACACTGTTTCTCCAAAACAAATACCGACTCCCTTTAATATAACCAGCCCAGGCAGGCACGACAAACTCTTCTTCGCACTTACTTTCTCCGCTGGAGATAACCCCATTTCTTTACATCAGAGTCAAAGCAAACGCATTAATTCTTACGATTCAGAAACGAGGTTATAATTTACACATTATAAACAGAGTACAGACAATCAAAGGATTTTGCACTGCTTAACCATTCTCACCAGACCATGCCCATTCCGTGAGGTCTGTTGAATGCTTAGCATGAGACAGACCTCTTGGAATACTATCTGCTCTGATACTTGAGTTCTTATTAGGATGAACTTGTGTGAGATTTAAATAGCCTGATATCTTGCACCATAACATGCTGCGATTTGGTTAACAGTTTTGTATTGTAGAAATAATGACCTCTAATCGAACTCTACATCTACCATGCTTTCAAGGCAAAGAATAATACTAAATTTACATTCTACTATTCTGAACCTTCTATGTCGTAAAATTGATATCTGCTATCCAACTTTCTCCCCCTGTGCTATTGATTGAAAAGAGAATAAAAATGAAAATGAGATAAAATTGGTGAAGGAAGTCGACAGTGGTTCAATGCACATAAGAGATAACACTTAAATCTTTCATCGAAGATCAGGAAGGCGTAATAGGTGAATAATGGAACCAAGAGGGTTGAAGACGGAAGCGCATGTTTTCCCTATTCAGTTTTTCCAAGACCGGGGAAAGGAGTGGAGGGACGACAGAAGAAAAGTGTTGATTGAATTTCAATAAAAAGTACCTCACTGGAGCGAGGGGAAAATGGAAAAGAATGATCACAAGGATAAGTAGTACGCAGTCCCACGGCTGTTGTATGGAAATGAAAAAAGTTTTGCATGCATACATACATACATTAACCCCTCCCTGACACCCACAGGCTGACTTTAACTTTTACCCGGGTCTTTAATATTTCCCTCGAAATATAATTACTTTCCTCTCAATGCTAGTGTAGTCCGCGGCGTGACACCGATAGCCGACAGACAACTCATTTTAATATTCAGTGAAACCTGTCAAGAAGACCACCTGATCGCAAACGACCCGCCATTTGAAACATTTTCTACAATGGCTGATCTACCAACAATTTTATTCACTACAACGCTTGCATGACTAATTTACAAAAATTATCGATCACTCTGAAAATCCTCGTCTCCTGTCTCCACACATATTGTGAACTCTGACACTATGTACTAAACAAATAATTGAGCCATGGTCTGCCCTAAACGAAACAATATAGATCTCAGCGTGTCTCCTAAGGCACTCACTGATGAATTAATTTTCGTAATTGTTGTGAGGAATACTTTAGAAGACTCAAAGGCACCAAAAACAAACAAGCAATAAATAAAATATACGTCAAATTTGATTAATAGCATAATCCCACCCTTGCACAACAAATCCAAAGTGCAATGATGTGGCGATGATGATGTATTAATATGCATGAAATTTATTCTCAAGGTTTAACCAAGCCCAAATACATATAATAAAATAGCAATCAGTGGTAGGTTGGGCGGGAAGGACGTTGGGGACACAATGAGTACCTCTTCCATTTAGTGAAAAGTTCTTTTGAATGTCAAAGTTCAACTCGGGTTTCCTTGATACAAATAAGGGGCAGTTGAGTTTACAATATGGTATATTGTAGAGAATAAGGACTAAAGGCAAAAGCAGGCGGGCGTGAAATTCTGATGCATTGGCAATGGTATTCCAAAGGTGACCTCATCATGAGGATAGATGTAATTTTTTCTTCGTTTCGTCTTCAGTTTTTCCCTCGTTTTTTTCGTTTTTACTCCCCATCCGAAGAGAGTTATCAAGTCTCATTTCCTGCACAGAGAAATCAATTCGTTCCGGGTTTCTACCTAATCTCATGCATGTTTGACTGCCTCAGCCATCCGCCATTCCATTCCAGTATCCACGATCCGCTTCACTTGATTTGATTTCTTTCGACTCACATCTCTTCTTCTTCTACGTTTTTTACTATCAACTCGGTTTTTTTATGTATCCCTTCTCCACTTCACATTCCCCTCCCATTCACCTAAGTACTTTTCCTTCCAGTCCTATAAATCTCATTATTTTCATCCCTTTCTTAACATAGTACCACCGCACCGGTAGTGCAACAACCGCTGGTGCACCGAATATCTCCCTTGAAAAAAAATCTTCCGCAATCACAAATCTCCCCGAATTGAACAGTGGATGAATTGACTAAGCTAAACGTTGTAACGACCGATTCCCTTTAATAATTTAATTCTAATACTTCAAAACACGACAGGGCTTGTAATGCATTCTTCTCACTAATTATTAAAAATGTTTTAATGACAACATTTCATGAGAGGGTAGTAGTAACGACTCTGAATTGTAAGCCCAAACAAGAATATAAATAATATATTTTTATTCATTTTGGTCATGCATCTCACAGCTATCGTGGAAACTAATATTCATGGTGGACGAAAATGCAAACGTCATAGTCAAGGCAGCTCAGCTCGATCTGAATAATAAACATGAACGTAGAAGAGACAGATGAAGGTTTGATGGGATAGGATGCATGTAACGTACTCGTACGATTTATGAAGTGATGTACCATCGATCCCTACTTGAACCTTTAGCAAGATGAGAATACAAAAAAGAAATCCATCCATTCCATTCCAGTTTGCTGCTTTCTCCTTTCAATTTTTCATCAGTCTCATAAAAAAATCCTTCCAGTGGGAGGCGGGAGAACGAGAATGATCATAAAAAATTGCCGACTCGCTTCTTCATCTCTTCTACCACTAAAGCTCTTGATGTCGAAAGAAATACATACAAATATCCTAGTAAAACCGCCTTTAAAAAATCTTCTCCCCGCATTACTATACATTCTAACTTCACTTTCACCTAACTTTCCCCTCATTCATAACCTATAGCAAAACTACTATTCAACATCATCTCCCTCATCGAACTTTCACCTCATCGAACTTTCAAGGATGAAAATATGAACACTTGTGACAACGATGTAGTAAAATTTACGAGGGTGCTAATAAGGAGTTGACTCCACTTATATATGTTTGTCTGCCTAACAAGTTATTTTGGTCTCGGCTAACCAATATTTCTACCGCCTTATGAATTCAACAAGCAGTTAAATAACGGAAGGACAAGCAGAGGATAAACT
>JAQGCA010002164.1:0-14671 GCA_034698945.1 Protaphorura quadriocellata | reverse complement strand
ATTTTGGACGGTCTTCAAAGTAGCATAGCCCTCGACACTCAACTCGACCAACACTTGGTGTACCTTCCTTGTCAGAATATCAAATTGTAGAAGAAGATTGAACAAAAATCAGACACCGAGAGAGAAAATTCGACCAAACCAAATCATATGAACTCAATTACTCCTTATTATTGCTGAAATCATTCTTTAATTAGATCAGAGGTAGCATTGTCTCTGTATCATTAGGAGAAAGTTTCATGGTGAAATGTTACTTTCACTATGACACTTACACAAAATAACAATCGATCAAAATTTATAATGGGAATCTCATAGCAAGCTCACAAATGGCGGATGGGGCTAATTAGCACACTTTTCCATAGTGGGACGCGTATTAGCCCACCCTACCCTAACAAAAGTTGACTTGGCACACAATTCCACGACTTTTTACATAATTTCATGTGTTCCAAAACATTTCGGTTCATCCGTTTTGCTGTGTAAAAGATGTATTGGAGATATAATGTGATGAGGCGTGTTTGGAGGAAGAACTTGAGTTATGATCGTATTAGAGAAGACAAACACCGTCCCGCCCCAAAGCCCTTAACTTTTAATGCCTTGGAATGAGTCTGTCGATCCTTAGGTGATTAAGATGTTCGTTCGGAAGAAGACGAAAAAAGTCTTGGGTTTTTTTTTCTCCCCTTGATCATTAAATGATCCTTCTATTGAGTGAGCTAATGGGAGCTCCATTGATTCTCAATTAGACACCCCTGTTTTTCCTCATAAAGTCCGCCCGATCATTCCCCGCTTCATGTGTGCACTTTTTATCTCTCTTGTGTGAAGTCATTTTTAGCGGTGGAATGGAAGTGGAATGCGTGTCATCATGTTGACCACATGTCAAGTCAAGTCATTAACGAACCTCTTATATTCAGAGTTATGGCTATTTATTACTTTGTAATGCATCTCCAGTGTCATGCCATGTAATGTAAGGGCTTATAAATGCTCCTTAATAATCCTTTTGTCATGTGTGTGCATTCCACTTCATATGTCGAGGTGAGAATCCAAAAATATTATGTAAAGGTCCAGTGGGGGGCCCAGTGTGGGTAAGATAAGTTTAAAATGCAATCAATGTATTTGATTCGGCCTTTGGCCATGTCAATTAAATGTTGGTGTCAGTAACTCAAGTACCCCAGCATCATTATCATTGAAATCTTCCAAACAGATCAAACCTCACATTGCATGATAAATAAACCTGTATGAAAATCAAAACTAACAGGCCAAAAATAATTTTTCGAATTTTGAAAAAATCGATTTAATTTAGTTTTCTTAAAGTGTTAACTCTTAACGTGAAGTACATGAGGATTTCGCTCGGTGATGCAACTTATTTCAAAAATGCGCTCCTGGGCCCATAATATGTTGACCGATTGGTAAGGTCTCCACACATGGCATTACTCACATTCACCTCTATAATAATACGTACAACATATATCCAGTACAACCCCAAGAGACCCATTATATTAAGTATGCAAAATTTGTTCATAACATTTCTCTCCCCAATCCCTCAAAATTTGAAGGGAAAAGCAATTCAGCTCACGCGAAGAGATAACTGCAAATAATATGGACGCACCGATAACACAAACCTGCATGTTAGCAGGGACACAAACTACAGCCATAAAAATTATTACAATTATTAATTGGGATATTATCGACTATTTTACTATGTTTACTCAATCCAGTTAATGAGCCAATAAACGCCGGATTCTATAAGGTTCGTTGACTTCACAGTTCATTTGTTTTTTAACTACCTGTGAACTCGACACACTGGAATGATCATTCATGGCCTTAAATTCCAGAATGTCACACAAAAATCAACAATCTTTTGTTAAACTTGAGTGATAAGGCACCGCCCAGCTTGGCTCTACGACACAGCTCTATTGCTGACCAATTGCATCAAAATGATCATGCTATGGACACCAATGAAAATTGAACTGGTTCCGGTTGAGTGGTCTGTTCTGTTCGTGTAAAGAATGAAGATGCGTTTTGAACAACAATTACAAGTGGATCCAAAATCCATCCCAATTCATTTTTCATTTTATGATATGTCCAGTCAACGCAGGCTGAACAATGAATGGTTGATTTTGTTGAGATGATGGTCCTCATACAGACAGACACATTTCGCCCACAAACCATACATCTCAATCAAGAACCATTTAGTATTAACATTAAGATGTTTCATCTCAAGCTCAGATGAACCCTTACAATTTACAACTTAACTCTGGCGAACAAATAGGTGAGAATGAGAATTAGAATTGAAATGAAATGATGGGAAAGGGTCCCGGAGAAGAATATGAAAACAAAAATACAAAATCCTCATCGTTACGGTCCCCGACTTCCAAATTGACAATTGAAGATTTTTTGATGGGTTGAATAAGAATCCAATGTCCTCAGTAATTTTCTATTGAGGACTTGATTACAGATACAGACTAACGGTTGGAATGAATAATAGAATCATTACGAGAAGTGAGTTACTACTAGGTAGCAAAGCATAAAAAAATATTGTCTTTCCAAACCTTAGTGATTGGAATTCTTTTAATTATACGTACATTCACCGAGTTAAATGGTTTTTAAAATACGTGGGACAGATAGTGTCAATCACCACCAATTCCCCTGCCCGTTATCTCATAATAAGCATTTTAGGTTATAAAGCATAGCAGGTGGTGTAATTAATGATTGAGAGCCAATTGCCACTGCCACAAACCTAACCAGAGCTATCCCAAGATTTATTTATTATTAAATAACAAGGAAAGCTTGCGGAAAAGTAGTGCATTGTTATCCAAAGGGTTATGGTTAAGTCTAATGTCCAATTCACGCCCAAATACACTGTGTGCATATTTTATAGTCACCCCAATCCTTTTCACCGTACACTTGATTCCGTTTTAAAAAGTCAATTGAGTGAGTACACATAATTAACATCCACATGGGAATGTGGGGGTTTATGTTCTCCGACTCCTGATGAGAGAATAAATTTTAATTGACTTGCTTTTACGACGAACAGACAGTCAGTCATAATTTCTTGAACATTTTAGGCATAGACAATTGGAAAATTAAGTCATATGTTAGAATGGAAAGGATAATTGATAGTTATGTATGTAATGAAAATTATTCCCTTGTTTGAATCATATTTGCGAACTTCATGCTTAATAGAAAATCATGCATGATGAGGAAATTTAAAATTAAGTGGGTCTGTTTGTCAATCCAAGACATATGGCATATGAGGGAATTTGGCAAATTCAAACGCAATTAAAAAGTGATATGAGTTAATTATGCATGAGGTTTATTGGACATAGGACATTGTCTGGCAAAACAGGTTGACTGTCTATTCAAATATTTTTGTCAGTTAGTATAATTAGAACTTATGTTGTTGAGTAACGGAAATCCGTAGAAATGGTAAATTTTACGTACATGTAACCAAACATTCATCGCAGTTTATAATTTCAGGTAAATATTTTCGTTTACAGAAATACAAAGAATGGCTTTTCAGGGAGACATCAATTTTCAGTAAACATGTATTAAGTGATATCCCAAAATTTGCGAAGAATGAAGAACAAGAAGTCGGAATCATTTTATTGTGCATTCCAATATGTATTCGAAGAATGCTATTCCACTGTGAGGTTCTCTAATGACTTATTTTTATCTTGGTTTGAAATATCGCAACTGTGAACCGATTTCTCAAACTTGTACTTTAAACGCACATGTTTCGTTCATTGTTTTGTTTACAATTTGTGACCCGTGCCGGGCCAGTCCTTGTGCATTATAACCGACGTGTTTTGATTTGTTTGAACTAATGCTTGTTGTGACAATTTGAAGTTAGCAAAATGCTCTCAATGGAAATGGAAAGCAATTTGTTTCTAAGAACGAGAAATTGGTAAAGTACCGGAGTTTTTGTTTCCCAGTTACTCAACTGTCTAATTCCAAAGTGCTGACTCATCTCGAAGGTAAACTATTTTGGATTTCTGGATTACAAAGTACAACCTAAGCGTGCCATTGGAATTGTTTACAAATTTAGAAAATGTGAAGATTTTAGATGGAAGAATTCGTGTTTTTAATTGATTCTCTACTGCCGAGTTGGAACATCTGGTGCCATCTTATGGTAAACGATTTTCTGAAGATCTCAAACTGCACCATTACGCAAAGCATCAGTCCGCCATTTTGGGTTGTGAGCTTCCCAAATAGTATTCTAGTCATAAAAATTTAATTACGATATTTCTCGATATTCGTACACTTAATTATGTAATTTAGAAACATTCCGCGAAAGCTTTTGTTTATTAAAATGGAAATCGCGGCGGACATAATACGAATGGAGACAAATCCCAAAACTAGGAGTTTCAGGTTGAGGAGGAATATCCCGGTCGTAAGTCGTAAGTCAAAATCTTTATTAAAATGAGGATAAAGAATAAGGCAATATATCACACTAGGGACCGTAAAATTATTTCAGAGTCCTTTCCCAGCAAATTAAATTCATAGCTGTTGTCAAGGGACGGAGTGTCTAGAATTTCAAAAGCTTTGGAGCTGGGAGCTTTGGAGGATTTATCGTGTGGGAATAAAACTCACATTAACAACCCTAATACTCATCCAATTTATTGTCACACTATATAATATCGTCCAGTCCTAGTCGTGTGGTGAGCAGTTAAATCATATTAAATTATTGTGTACCTTTTAGGAATATACTATAATAGTCTTTCCTGGCTTATAACTCCAGTGGATTGCTTTTAAACTGCGCAAAATTGAAATGTAGCATTATTATTGCAGGTATCACAGCTTTATTGCTGTAGGCGAGAAACATAATGCGCAATAGTCTAGGATTTTTTATAGACTGTTACTTCTAAAAATGCTCAATGTAATTTGCATCATCGAATGAGCTCCGTAGTAAGGTGCACAACGTTATAGCACGTTGAAATATTTAAGAGACAGTAGGATTCGAACCCGTGATGTTCTCTCGTACTTCATCTCAGCTTCTTTGTGCTGAGACTTACATATTGAAAATAGGTCTGAATTGTAAGACAATTGATGAATTTAAAAAAAAATTAACATGATTTAATTCGTTTATTTTATGATTTGTAATAAATCATTAGCATGGAGGGAGAGTGGGTTTAAGCGGATCATTCATTCATGGATGGGACTTATGAAAAAAGGGGGTTTCTCACGCACGATCAAGTTTATGAGATCTTTGGATTTGACGAGTATCCCATAATACTAGATACATAGTGTACGTACGTTCATATTCATGTAGTTACCCGGGTGATATAATGTACATTATTCGGTTGGAAAGTGATTGTTGGCATACGTACTATGTATGAGTACGGAAAGCCTTGGCCATATAGCAACATATGTTTTATTCATAGGAAAATGATTGATAGAGATTCATATTGTATGTGGATTCGACGGTGGCGCTCTTGGATATCCTTCAGCAAATAATATTAGCGTGAATACCACTCTAATCCGCTTTTTCAACCATTTATCGCCCTGCCAAACAATTTGAATTGAGACACCATCAAATCTCCGTTTCCCTCAAAGGATTTTACGTATGACAATATTATTGCTTAGGATTCTGAGCAGTCGTTCCAAATATAATCACATTATTTCATACCTTCACACCCAAAATACATTGTGTCGCACGTACACAATGTAAATCTAACGTCGGTTGACGATATAATATTATTAGTCTAATCGTCATAAAAGAAATACGTAATAGGATGACTACAAACTAACACAACGACGACGTAGTTTATGATCACAAATAACCTCTTATGTTTGTTTTATGTGTGAGGACGCCTTAAAATTACAATTTGAAATCGGGTAGGCAGACGACATCGTTAAACGACGCGTCTATTTCTGTACTTAAATTAAAACACCCGCTCAGATTATTCTTTAATGGTTCTGGGCAGTCACCGTCATGTCAATCGTTCGTTTCAAAGGTACACACAAGATAATTTATGCACATTTTGCCTCATCAGTTAGAATTAACTATTTAAATATACAATTTAAAAAAATTGACTTCATTTCTAATCAAACACTGGTGAAACTAAAATTCGAGGAAAAGTCGGTAATGTCTTAAGTGGTTCAACTTAAAATTTCTAACGTCTTTTCGGACGTCAATTTCGTAACCGTTCACAAATCGAACAGTGAATGATAAGAATCACAGATTCGACGATTAAAAGTTCCCGTTACACTTTACCAATAAAGTTAGACTAACAAGACTGAGATTTTAGAAATTTAGAATGATGCCCTCTCAGCTTTTTATATTTAATTAAGAGAATGCAAAGGTGATAATTATATGAATCATAAAGTATGAAGTCATACTATTCAATTATGATATTACTTCGTGGGCGAAAGACGCGACGGATGTTTGTAATTTCATGGCATTTACCTCAAATAATTTTAGGGTCTTTTCTTGAGTTGTTCGCATGTTGATTTTTACAACTGAATGTGAATTTTTTAAGCAGACATAATGTGATAAATATCCTGAGTAGTGATATGATCAGATTGATGAGCGACTTGGATTATTATTGTGAGTTGGCCAGTTGAGAGTTGTCAAAAAAAAGATGTAGAATATTTATAATCCGTTGAATGAATTATGCTCAACATAAAAATTGTACTAATGAGGAAGATAAGAAAAGTACAGGGCAGACAGTCTTTTTACTGCATGACTCTATGGCACGATCGGTCAGCCCGGCCGATGACCTTTTTATACGAACGCGCTCAATTAGCAACAAAAGAGAATTGTTAAAAATCTGATGTTTTAAATCCGCCCGTGATGAGAATTATGTAATTAGTTTTGCAAGACTACTTAATAGAAATTATAGCGATTTTTTCAGAAATATTGACCGGATTCTTAAAAATAGGCACAAAATGGCATAATTTCAAATTCTCTTCTAAATGCATATCTTAAGTACTTCCTGGTTCAACTTTTTGTGTGACAATAATGATGTGAAGATGAACTGAATGTACAAAGTTCAGAAAAAAACGCAACCCATTAAATTCCTTGAAGTCAGTGTCTTCATAATGAAATATTTTGTCAAGTTCGCGTACAATTGAACATTGTGTGTACATATAAAAGGAGTAAAAAGTGCTAAATATATGATGTAATTTAACGGTGTAAAGAAACACGCTTGTGGACTTCCAAACATTGAACTATAAAAAATACATTGTCTGGAGTTTGTATAATTTAGTCAATTTTAGTGAAATTTTCATTAGTTATACGCTCACACTTAATAAGAACATTGGACATACTAAATGCTTAATTGCTTCCTTAAACTTCATTTAAAACAAACAAAAAACCCGGAAAATAATTTTTTGTATTCTCACTCTCACTCCTTTACTCAAATCGTTAAGTTAAACTAATAAAGAATCCATTAATCTCTTTTAATTCAGCTGAAGCACGCAATGGAATTGAATTAACTTTCCTTATTCAGTCGTCCCCAGAATTACTGGATTTTTAATGAAGATAAATACTAGACTATGATGGGGTTATACACATAAGCTCCCTCATAAAACTTCGTTCCTCTCATAAAATAAACCAAATGTGTAACAATAAACAAAGTTATGAAGTGCTGACAGTCCCGGGTTCAGACTTTCTCACAAATGCTCTTCCTTACTCAAAATTTAGGCAATATAAGTTAGCACTATATGTATTCTAGTGTCGGTTGTTGGAATATTCATTGAATGGGCCTAGCGTCAAATTCACAATAGTTTGAGAAATTGGGCGATGACGATTCTCTAGTGTTCTGATTTGTTCGATTTCCAAGTATTTTGTGGGGAAAATTTGAGAAACTTGCCGTAGGATCATCTTTAAATACAAAAATGATACATATGACGTGATATCTCTTTTTTTTTCTTATTGTATCTAGAGAACTGTGATTCATGTTAACCAAAATGTTCCTCTTGTTTACAACAGTTTATCCTGAAAAGATTGACCAAATAAAAAAGCCATTACATATCTATCTAATCTACCTTTTTTTGGCAAATGCCAGTCCATTACAGATGGCGATGCAGGCAACCAGTTAGAACTATGATGGTTAGGGTTCGATCCCTGTGGTAGACAATGTGTGATAGTTGCTCGGTTACATGCCTACCTCCATAGTAATTTCTTCCTACTACTGTGGGTACCCTCTCTAGACAAAACTGAATCTCTCTATAAATACATGATAATATTTACCTTGACTTACGGCGATTATCAATTAACACGTATTTTTCAATTTTGGTAAATGACAACATCTAATCTCCTGGATTTAAATTGTCGTAAATGGCCAATTAGAGCAGCCCGGACTGTCATGTGCGAAGGTCAAAGATTTTGCCACTTTCTCAATAAGGGTCAACTAGAGAGACCATAGCAAACAAATTGAGACTCAATTCCTGATCGGTTATTAATTATTTACAAAGCGATTTTTGGCTTCTGGACCAAACTTCTTCCTGGGTGGGCCCAAGCCCAGTTAACGGATGGATTCTTGGGACCGCCACTGAAAAGGATATTATATTTGGGGGCCATAGACATTGAGAGTGAGTAGAATAATATTATACAATCAAGAGTGGAATGGATATTGTGAGTCTGGTCGGGTTAGAAAACATTATTAGATGAAAGTGGAGAAAGTCCAATAAGGTTGAAAATGGGTGTTTTATTCTGAAGTTGTTATTATGAAATGAAATGAGTTGACGGTTGAAGATGAGTTGAAAAGATTTGAGAATGGAAGAAGAAGAAGGATAATAATATAAGGATGTTGGAGTCATGGCGGGACAATTGAATTGAGTCGACGACAGTGTACGGGCAACGACTACGATATCCCATGAATGGAAAGTTTTCTCCGAGTCTCATTTATTCGGTAGAGAGAGAAAAAAAGTGAACATCATTGGGTAAATTAAGGAGGAAGTCATTGTAAAGTAGGTGTAGGAAATAGAAAGAATGAAAAGTATATAAGGGAGAGGGGAAATCGTCAAGAATGAATAATGGTCTGTTTTTTTTAGAGATGGAGACATTTTAAAAAAAGCACGGAGAGAGTTTTGTCAAGGCGTCCAAGACGCAATTTCCGTTCCTCCTAGAACTATTTTGCGCACTCTAGAATTTCGGATGCAAAATAGATTGGTCGTATTTACATTTTTATGTTTCAGAGGGCTTGAGGGAATTTAAGTTCCTTATGGGGCATGAGAAACATATAGGAATAAGAATACGAAACTCGGGATAGAACTATCGAAATCCGAAGCGGAGGAAGAAAAGAGTGAAAAAAAAAACTTTCATTTTTCCCTTTCCTCCTTTTTTTCCCCATTGCCACTCATGTAAATTGTGTGGAGAAAGAAGAGAATCACACCAGAAAGACATTTAAAATAAATTCGATTCAATTTTAGTAGTGAGTCTTTGGGTTTGAATGCTTTCTCTACACACTAAAGGGGGAAACACTTATACGAAAAAAAGTTCCATAGGAAAAGCCTCGACATTTTAAAATTGAACTCGTTTTTCTGCAATTCAATTTACTCCCTTGGATTTAGTCTCCTTTCATTTTTATTACCATTTTTACCTTTGAGACACCATAAATTCTATGCAGATTCCAATTTCTTTCTCTTCTTTTCTCCCTTTCATGCTCTCTCAAAATCTACACGGAGTCTCGGAGATGGGAAAACACTCAAAGTTGAAAACCTTTTAGGCAATCTCATTTTCCAAACAGGTCGGAAGTTTTCTACGGGGACCTGAGCGTTTCATGTCCGTCTTGTCCTAAACCAGACCAGCCCATTTCATTCAGAATTCTTTGAAAAAAATCTCCAGTCCTTTCTACCTTCAAACTAACTTTGCACTGGTCTTCTCTCCAATACTCGAGAAATAAAGTTTTCCTAGACGAATTCAATTTTTTATTCATCATTCAACTCCAATATATTTTATGCTCAATCAAACGTTCAGCCGCCAATTTAAGAAATTACGCTGGAATTTAAAATTTACTCCAAAGTGGTACATTTTTAATAGGTATTTATTAAAATTTGTGTTTTTCGTTATTTTTAAAACTTTTTTAATCAACGTTAAGACCAGATTACTCATGACCATCCACGTCGGCCATGTGGAATCTCCACTCAATCCATTTACTCCCTGTTTTCGTACAATTCATGTATGGAGAGTCAGCAAAGTTGTAAATTGAAGACAAATCCGTTTGTTTTGTTCAGATCAAGAGAAGAACAATCATTTAGGAAAAGTCAATTTAAGTGAGTATATGGATGATACATGGAGGCGTTGGGCCATTAGGAGAGATAAGGACGTAAATGTGAATTTTTATAAGCCATTATAAGGCGAGAGCGTACACATATTTATTTATTGTTCAGGCAAAAGGTTGTTTTAATCGTGTTCTCCGGTCGGTGTAACAATCAGTATAATATTTGGAAACCCGATAGGAAAAAAAAATCTCATTTGAGGGTGCAAAAAGGGCATTAAGATATTTCATAAATGTTGGGCTGGGTGTGTGTCGGGGCGTCGTGATTTCATTTATTTTCATGCACTTTCATTCTCATTCAACGTCAAGAATAGGGTTATTTGTGATAAGAAAAACACACACACACATGGTCATGATCACGATCACCAATAATAATGGCCTTAAGTAAATAAACCCATTACACCAGAGATGACAATAATAAATAATCTCTGCTTTCTATCCTAGGGTGGTGCACTAGCAAACTATAGCTAACCACCCATAACACTTCCTCCTGAGCAGTAGTATTATTTTCGGACTTTTAATTTATTTATGTTTTAAATAAATAATTAACAGTCAAATAAATACAACTAACCCATGTTCACCTTTAGGATCGAACATCCAACATTTCGATAGAGCAAGGGCAATGTGTACCGTCGTGTTGACATCTGACCTAGGCATCAATCAGCATTCTGTTTATTTCAAAGAAATTTCTGATATTCTTCACATCTGAGTCGCTGGGTGTCTTCAAAATTTCTGAAGGTCTAAACTCAAACAGCACACACTCTAGGGGTCACTGGAGATCGCAATAAACATGACAAGACAACATGGCTTAGGTGATATACCATTTTGTAAATTCGGAATAATTTGTTTACCTAGTTTAAGAACTCCACGGTGATTAAGTGACCCCACACGGTCATAATAGGTCTTGAAATTATAAAAATAGTTCGGTCACGGTAAACTTCAAGATCTTTGTTCAAGGGTCAAGACGTAGGAACTATCCACACATCAATAAAATTCAGTGAAATCAAACAGGGTGGCCAAATCCGTCCTTGTAAGTATGTTTTGTTTACTTAAAAATCTTGTAATTTTTTTTTCAAAATCGGCCACTAATTGTAAGTTTCTTACTCATAATTTAATCTAGTAATCCAATATAATGTTGACTCGCCGAAATATTATTCAGAGCCATGATCTATGAAGAAAAAAATTAGTAAATTTATTTAAAATAAAATAATCTTGTCTATATTAGTTTTCTAAAAACAAATCGTACATTTTTGCATTCATTCGTTCATTACCTGTGCTGGGAAGTACGATATATTTTAGCAAGTAAATCTAGTTTTAGGAATTTTTGTGGTTGTGATTTTGGATTGAAGGGGTTTGAAGTATTTTTCTTGAATAAATGAGTGAACATATTGTAAGCCACCCTTCTCCAAGTGACTGCGATTAGAAATCAAGGGTGAAGAGTATGTTTCGAGGTCTGGGTGTATTTAGGAAGAGAGATGGAAAAAAGGGGGAGGGGAAGTTATCTGGGAAACATTAATGAAGCGTTGATTCCTTAATCTGCTTTTCCCGGTCAATTAAGTCACGAAAAATACCCAAGAGTGCGATGGAGTTTCCTCCTTCGCGTCGGAAAGAAAGGGGAAAGTGTCGTCTCCGAAAAAGGGTTTAGTTTGTGTGTATAGCTCATTTGACAAAAACTAAATTGACTTCTTACTTTCCTACTTTCTATCCTACAAGGAGGTTCACAGGCTTTTACCCGTATACATAGTCCGAGATGCACATTTTATGAAATTTATTTGTTCCTTTAGGGAAGGCAGTAAGGCTCAGCGCAGTGAGTACCGGGCTTTAGTCCATCAGGTCCCGGATTCAATTCCTGGTCGGACCACTCCTCAGTTCCTTGTACAACGGTGTTCGTGCTGTACTTGATTTACTTGGACTGAGTCTTCAGGTGACTCGGTTCATTTATCTGAGTCGATGGGGCCTCTAGAGTAACTCTACTGTCATGGCCATATTTTAGTACCAATAATCATTGTTTGGAGAAATATACCGTAAATAGTCTAATTGCGGCCGGCCTTTTGTAATAAGGGCCAGGTTACAAGTTAATTTGAATATTGACGCCACCTTTTGTATAAGAAACGAAGATATCAGTACCCTAGTAATTATTTCTATGGTAATATCGTATTGGTATGCAATTATGAACCACCCGGTACATTTCGGGTTGGGGAATCCTTTCGTCGTTTTCATGGGACGGACGGATGATCATTGGACTAGTGGAATGGATGATCTTCTTCTGGAGGATTCATGGAGTTTGTGCAACGAGTCGTGCTTAATAATCATTTCTTCCTCTACAGTTTTTTTCGGGGTCCGGGCTCATGGACCAACCGGTAGAAGGATCACCATCTTCCTCATTCACAACTTTTGTTCGTCGCTGGAATACGAATGCGAGTGACTAGAACTAGAACCGGGGAAATCTTTCCAAGAACCCTTTTCTATTTCCGGAGTCTACAACGAGTTGGATTCACCCGAGATCACCCAACCTACCTTCTTCATGATTTATGACTTCCATCCTCCGGATCACACTTCATTTTAATCCTTTATTACCCTTATTACCCCTCCTCTACAACCAGGACCAGCAGCTGGGATCCTATTATTAGGTCATTCCATCGCAAACACGTCCGATTTCAATTGTTTCCTCTTCGTTTTTCATAACTCTACATTATTAGCTCATGCTTTTTTAAATAATATACTTATTAGGCTGAAGAAACTAACACCACGACTTTATACTCGAAAGCGCTTTCGTTAGCTTCAAATCTGCGCTATCAGTGTTCAGACAAGGTCAAGGTCAAAAATGTTCAAAAGGATTTTGGGAAAATTCCTTTCAAATTACCATTCAGGTATTTATCTCAAAATCACATTCCCGGTCCCAAATTTTTGGGACCACAAATTTTAGTGACCACTTGCAAATTTTAAAAATGAAAAATAAACAACCGTGCGAGAAAGTCTCGAATTGGTAGATATTATCCAGCATTTCATCATTTGGAAGGAACGTTGTAATTTCCGCGCCCATTTTGGATCCGTCTGTCGGGAACGCGCTATCTTTGGATAACCTTTGTTTGGGAGTTGATCATTTTGACCACATACATCATGTAATACAATACGGCTGCAGAGGTTGACAATTACTTCAAGAAAAAGGGCCAAGTAATCATCGCCGTAGCGGTAAGGTCTTTTGAGATGAGAAAAAATAATCCCAAGCGCTCTAAGTGTGGAATCCAGTTAACTCCACCGTCATTGTACTCTTCTAATTTGCTGTAGAAATAAAATGATCTTGAAGAAGATTTCCATTCGGTGAAACTCTGACTAAGACACTGAAGTAGTATTTATTTATTCCACATGAATAAACCATGAAGGGAGTGAAAGGAAGTTTCTAATATATTGGAACAATTACAAATAAATTAAGACCAGCATAATTTCTCCCACACAATTCGTAATGAATCCACTCTGTAGAAATGATAAGACGACATTGTTAATTAATTAGGCGTGAAAAGTGAGAAATAGGAAGGTGGATCCAAAGATCAGGATGAAATGAAATCTACGAGAGTGAACTCAATGGAGCTCAGCTGTAAGAAGTTGAATTCAAAAGACCAAGGAAATTCTAAGGCCGTAATCCTAAGGAATAATGGAATCAAGTCTCAGTCAGACGACATCTTACTTACAAATTACGATTTTCTATGTATTCTATTTCTATTCTGTTCTGTTCCGAATTGTATCAAAATGTAATGGTCTCTTCAGAATTCACTAGCCAAACCGGATGATTTCTCGTGTATTTAACTTGTTTCGCCGAATTGATGCCGGTCTCCCGAAAATCGGCTCCATTTTGAAAAATTTAAATAATCTACAAATGTAATTCAACTGAACATGAATACACGAAAAATCTTCCCGAAAATTTTCTATTTTCGTTTGGAAATCGTTCTCCAAGAATAACTATCAGTTTGAGTAGGTACGTTTGAATTTGTACCTTGATTTAGTAATGAGCAGATACACCAGTTATTTGCACAGCCAACTAAGCAGTTAGCTGACTGACTGGTCATTTGTGTAACTGACTAAGTTTGTGAAATGACTAGAACATATAAAATTAAGGGTTTTTCCTGGGCAGAGTTTTGGAGGAATATAGAAGTTCTCGTTGCTCGGATGAAACTTTGAAACTTTTCCTTCATTTGTTCTTCCTAGAGCTTAATAATTGATCAGATAAGAGGAAAGTAATTAAAATACAATTCATTTCACGCCTTCCTTCCCCATGCTAATCCTATCGTTCATTTCTAAACTTGCCCTGCCATGGCAAGGACCCCACAATTTCCCCGCCCCTCCTCCTCCGGGTATCTTATTAGGAGGAAAAACATTTCCCCCCGCTTTGTCCCAACAAATGAGGAATGAATTTTATCCAAGAATTACTTTTTGGGAGGCAGGCAGGGAAATGTTAA